>SJJU01070440.1:0-55353 GCA_012932125.1 Conopomorpha cramerella
AAATTCTCGTGTCACAGTTTTCGTTGCCATACTCCTCCGAAACGGCTTTACCGATTTTTACCAAATTTCCTATGCGTATTCAGTAGGTATGAGAATCGGCTACTATCTATTTTTTATGGATCTCCCAGTTGTATTTCTCCCAATACACGGGGTACAAAGGCAACTTATTATGGCAAAACAAATGTTTGCCGGGACAGCTAGTTTATTTATAAAACTAAACGTAGTAGTTCTTGGTTCACATTTTAGAATACGAGGCTTGGATTCGTTATACCTGTAAACCTTCATACACAGGTTTTTTTCATAACTAAGTAATGTACAACAACTTCCTTTGCCGACTGTATTTACTTTGAACTCTGCCGCTCTGAAACAATTTCATTTCATATCTGAAGATTAGCTACGTAAAGTCTTTTTAGGTCGAATACCCACTGTTTCGTGACGCGGGAACATCGCGACATGTTTTCAAATAACATCAATTATATACTTTTTCACTGTAGAGCACAATTCTCATAGTAAAAAGTAATAAATAAACAACCATACACTGACTCCGTAATTCCTAAATTGTTGACCTTTAGATATGATATCTTTTAGGTCGGTTCTAACCTAACCATTGAGGCTTACATAGGTACAGATATGTACTATACAAACTACCTATTAAAACCTAGTCATAATGTAAGAGAGCCAATTCATGTCGAAAAAGGCAAGATTGGCTGTCCATGACGCTGTACTGGCACCTACCTTAATGTACGGGAGTGAAAGTTGGGTATGGCAGAAGAAGCATAAAAGTAAAGTCAATGCCGTAGAAATGCGGTAATTGCGGAGCATGAAAGGCGTGACATTGAATGACAGGATAAGGAATAGTGTGATAAGAGAAAGTTGCGGTTTGAAGGAAGACGTAGTGACCAAGATTGAAAGGGGCATGCTTCGGTGGTTTGGGCATATGGAGAGAATGGATGAAAGTCGATTGACGAAAGAGATTATATGGGTGATGTAATGGGCCGGGTGAGTAGAGGTCGCCCCAGAAGGACATATACAGACCAGATTGGTGATGTCCTGGCCGAAGGTGGCGTGAAAAGTACCCGAAACCGGAGGTCATGTATGAAAAAATGTATGAATGTAGATGAAGCAAAAGGGGTATGTCAGGATCGCGACAAATGGAGATCTGTAGTCTCTGCCTACCCCTCTGGGAGACAGGCGTGAAGTGTATGTATGTATGTATGTCATAATGTTTCATTCGTCGTTGGGTATTTGTTGCGCACAGACGTGTTACTGTCCTCCGCGAATTTATGTGAATTCAGTTTTAACCAAAACAACCCGTCTTACACCGGAAACAAGTAACCAAAAACTCAAAAATCGCGCTCGCGATAGCAAAGGAGAAGCGACCTTATTAAATCTACAAGCCACTTACGCAGCGCCCCTCACCTCGTCGAGCAGCGAGACGGTATGCCTCACCCCCGCTAAAACCTGCCGGACGAGTAGTAAACCCACAGCGCTGTGTACCGAGCGTATGACCAGTGGATGAATTAGACATTGACGTCACAGACACTCAGTGGCGCAGATCAAACTAGCCGGATAACGAAACCAGCGGGTCGCGGTTCGATACCTATTACAAGTCATCGTCTTTTTTTTGCATATTTTTTATCGCTCTACACTATTAGGTACTGAATACTATGAATTGCGCTGCGTGCTGTAAGGAAATCGGTCATGGCGACCGACTAGAATGTACTTCGTGCCTAAAGGGGCATCATTACAAATGTGTGAACATTACGACCGACATCTTTATATCAAACCAAGCTGAATTTAAGTCAAGCTGGAAATGTCCACTATGCCTGAATGTGAGCGTCCGTCGCCGTGCTAACGATGATGTACCAGTCTCACCAATAACTCCACTACAAACACTGCGCAAAGAAAACTTATCCAAAAATACCCCTCTAACACTTGAAAACATCTCAGAGTTATTAGATAAAAAACTCGAGTTAAAATTTAAAGTATTTGAAGAAGAGCTTACTAATAAAATCTGCACAAAGCTTAATGTGTATCTGAGGGCTATGAAAGAAGACTTCACGAATACCACGAACTCCATCAAAACTCAAGTCGAAGAACTCAGGACTCACATTTCTAGTTTAGAGAAAAAAATTGACACACTGGAGTTGGAAAACAAAAAATTACAGGAATCTCCGCAAAAGTCAGAGTCTCTGATGGACTTAATCAGCCAGCTCAAAATGGAAATAAACGACCGAGAACAGGATGCGCTACAAAATGACCTAGAGATTACAGGAATCCCTGAATTTCAAGCCGAGTCCCCGGGTCAATTAATCTCCGTTGTAGCTGCGAAACTGGGGATGGATCTCAAGGAACACGACATAGTGAGTGCTATGCGTGCTGGACCTCGTCACCTTGCTGCTACTTCTGCGGAGGGCCCTGCATTACGCCCACGCCCTCTTGTTGTAAGACTGGCGCGTCGAACGGTCCGTGACGATTTTCTTCATAAGGCCCGCGTCCGCCGCAATATAAATACGTCAGACTTGGGGCTTCCTAAACATGACCAGATGCAAGTCTACGTAAACGAAAGATTGACGAGGGCAAACAGGTCGTTGTTCGGAAAATCTCGAGAGGCTGGGCGGAAGCAAACGTGGAAATTTGTCTGGACAAAGGAGGGGAGAATTCTCGCCAGACAAAATGAGACCACTAAAATACACCGTGTTCAGACCGAATCTGACATAGCGAAGATTTTTGGCGTCCAACAGATTTGATACTCTTCTTTGTAACTAGCGTTTCCTTATTTTTCTTTAATCACGTTATTTTGGAGTTACAGCTCTACACATACACACTTAACCACTATCACAAAAATATTAAATATGCCTATCTATCGATATATTATTATTATTATGTACATTTATCTATATCATCCAAAAAATCTAACATTTTAATAGTGAAACAGTACTTAACTCATAAAACTATCCATTTGTTTCTGTCTAACTACATGAAAACAACAAAATATAAAACGAACTCGAGGTTTAAATTATTCGGTTATTTGGTTTATAAACTTGAAACTTATACATGCAATAATAATGTCCCTGTCTTACCTGTATTTCCTGCTTACATACGCATTAAAATGCACTTAGTATCACCTATGTACAGAAAGCTGAAAATTTACTAGATCAATGGCTAGCAACATAAATTCACTTTTAACCGACATGGACTCGTCTACTGTTATAAGCACATCTACTGTAACTTCTTGTTCGCCAGAGGATTGTACAAATCTCATGAAAGAATCTCAGCTAAAAATACTAACCCAGAACATTCGCTCCATTAACTTCAATTTTCCATATCTTGACATACTTTTAGATCGCCTGGGTACTCCATGTGATGTTCTAGTACTCACAGAATGCTGGCTTTCTTGTGCATCAAATGTAAATATACCTGATATACCAAACTACACCAGTTTCCACACTCTTAACAACTTAAATCAAAACGATGGTGTTACGGTCTACGTCAAAAATGAACTTAATTACTCTTTTACCGAATTAAATTTTGCAGAAACCGCTACAGGTCTTGTAATAAGCTTAGGTGACATTGCAATCATCTGTATATACAGATCTCCCTCAGTTTCAAATATTGACCCCTTTTTGAATAAACTAAATGACATTATTATCTCACTCTCATCCTATAAATCGGTGGTAATTACAGGTGATATCAATATCAACATAGTTCCCGCTGATTTGGACTCTTCAGCTCATACGTATCTCAACCTCATAGCCTCACATGGTTTTTTCCCAACACATGACCTCATGACCAGAGGTCCAAGCTGTCTGGACCATATACTACTGAAAACAAGACTACCATCACATACCCTCATTATAAACTGTCCCCTCACTGACCACCTTCCAACGCTGCTTCTACTAGAATCTAAAATACCGAAACAGGAAGTTCTTGATACTATTACTAAAATTAATTATACCACCTTAGACGTAGACATTAAGAACACTGACTTCTCCATTGTTTTAACTGAAAATGACCCAGATGTCGCCACAAATAAACTGATCGATGTCCTCAAAGCAACAATTTCGAAAAACTCTACCACATTTACAACTAAAAAGAGAAATAAGATTCTCAAACCTTGGATTACTCCAGGATTACTGAGATGTATGCGGCACAGAGACAGGCTATATAATAATTTAAAAGCAAACCCTGAAAGTGATACACACAAAATTATATACACCCGTTACCGAAACTTTTGCTCAAAACTTCTCAAGAAAGTAAAACGACAATTTCAATCGACAGAAATAGATAATTCACAGGGTAACCTAAAACAACTTTGGACTACAATAAAAAAGGTAACAAATACCACAAAAGCCAACAGGATTCCCTCCGAACTGCTATCTTCGGGATCACCCATACAGTCCTGTAATAAAATAAACAGCTTTTTCACAAATATTGCCAAAGAACTCGCAGACGCAATTCCTACTGCAACTCCATGCATGCAGTCGCAGACTCAACACCATCGGAACAACTGCAACTCATTTTCTCTGCTGCCAACTGATGTTGACGAGATAATAGGCACTATTAAAAATCTTAAACCCTTTGCCGCAACTGGTTGGGATGGCATATCAGCAATATTCCTTAAACGATACGCTAAAACCCTAGCTCCAATTATTTTATATATATTTAACTTGTGCTTTACCACAGCTATCGTTCCCACATCCCTCAAAAAGGCTATAGTGCACCCAATCTTTAAAAATGGTGACAGATCATCCCCTACAAACTATCGACCAATAGCTGTGCTTTCTTCACTCTCCAAAACTTTCGAGCGTATCCTAAACACTAGAATCGTGGATTATTTAGAGAAAAACCAGATTCTCTCTCCAAATCAATTTGGGTTCAGAAAACATAAATACACATCACAAGCAGTCAACAGGCTTACTAACCAAATAGTCGAAAAACTTAATAAAAATGATAAAGTTCTAACCATCTTTATTGACCTCGCGAAAGCGTTCGACACTGTGCCGTTTTCTGTTCTTCTAGATAAGATTGAACTTATTGGAATCAGAGGACCACAACTTAGTCTCATGCGATCTTACATAACAGGACGCTCTCAGGTGGTCAAAATCGGTCATCATCATAGTGATTCTCTCCCTATTTCTTATGGAGTCCCTCAAGGGAGTATACTAGGTCCTACTCTCTTCCTCATCTTCATAAATGACCTGTGCGATATTTCCCTCTTCAATGGCTCCATAACAACCTACGCCGATGACACAGCTCTTATGTTTTATGCAGACTCTTGGCAAAATTTAGAGACAATAGCCCAAAACGGATTCAACAAGGTAGTTAATTGGCTTCAATCACACCGTCTTACCCTGAATACATCGAAAACTAAATTCATCCCCTTCTCCATATCTTCGGCATCTCAACCTACTTCTCCAATAGCAATATTAGCTCACTCCTGCTCCGATTTAAACTTCTGTAAGTGTCCCTCAATATCTTCCACAAATTCCATAAAATACCTTGGTATTATACTAGACAAGTATCTAAGTTTTAAAGAACACGTCAGTCAACTCACTGCAAGGGTCAGAAAGCTAATTTACATATTTAAAACTCTCCGGCATATTGCAAATGGTCGTATTGTAAGGAGTACCTATCTTGCCTTATGTCAGTCCATTATCAGCTATTGTATTTCGTGCTGGGGAGGAGTCCCTAAGACTACTCTAAAACCCTTAGAAATAGCACAACGAGCGATTCTGAAAGTTGCGACATACCGTTCTATTTTATTCCCCACCGTCCTTCTATATCAGAATTGTAACGTTCTAACTGTACGGCAACTATTTTTACTCGACACGATAAATCTACAGCACCAACAAACTCCTTACTTAACTATTTCTAAACGCCGGAAAGACAAAATTTGCGTTGTCCCACTCCCAAAATATAGTTTCACTAAACGGTATAATTATTTTCTTGGTCCCGCCATTTACAATTATTTCAATACGTTTCAATATGTGTACCCCCTTACTTTAAATGAGTGTAAAAAGATTGTATCATCTTATATCGCTTCTCTCTCTTATAACAATACTGAATATTTTTTAGATCACTTCAACCAAGCATAGAGTTCAAAAATTTCTTAATATCATTTATAGAGTTTAATTTGGGTATTAGTGGCATATTCGTATTTATTTATTTACATCTCACTATACATGTATTTGCATTTTTGTGCTATTTATGTACTTACTTTCACTTATTTATGTATATATTTTCACTAATTGGTAGGTAAGGTAGTGCTCTGAGCAGTGCCAGTCTATGTAACTTTACCGGCGATATTCCCACACACCCATACGACTTATCACCTCTACAGAGTCATGGTGGTATCCCATTGATACAGGTTGTTAAGCAACCTACAAATGGGTGCCATCACTACACAAGCTACACACACAATAGTCACTTCTACGCGCTCTTTATTTGCATTGTATCGCTTCAGTGAACTCAATCTTGTTTTAAGGTGCCTACTCTGTAATTGTAATGCCATATTTTTATCTCATTAATAAATTTATTATTATTATTATTATTATTATAATGTAAATACACTGGTGCTAACATTTACTAGTTACAGGTACAACTCCGAAACGAGTTACCCGTTTCAAAGATAAGTTATAAAAAAATCAATCCGTCAAAAAGGGTAGTGGGTAACGAAAGAGATACAACTACTGTATTCTATGGTCGTTCGTCTTTGGACTCGCTCTTTTGTGTTTTTTTTTTTAAGGAAATTCCCTTATTAAAGACAGTACGTACAGAGACTGAACACCTTCAACACGATTGGTATCTGTGTATTCTTTAATGTGTCAAGAAAGCGAGCTGCCGAATGTGTCTTCAACAGCACGTGCAGTTACCGTACACTGCAGTAGTTCAGTTTTCGCTGCATATTCTATCTTTTGCAGTCAGACAGTAAAATAAGCCTTTAGAACGCTGCGTGGCGTAGGCTCTAAAATCTCCGAATATGAAATCCATTCGACAACTGATAGGCAGCGTACAAACAAGTCGTACAGCAGTCGACTTCACGCAGTTTGCACCTTCTGTCTGTCGAACCATGTATGGCGTATATAGGTGATGAAAATCCCTGAAATTGAAACACATTGGACAACTTGACTGCGTCCGATCTTGACAGTTTCAAAATTGCCTGCCGTCACTGGCAACATGATTTGAACTAGTTGTGGCTTGCGGTGTTACACTCGGGTTAAAATATAGTTGCATCTTATCTTACCAACAAGTTTCGTAAAAATCATTTCATCACAGAAAATGTGTTAATACGTATAATTTTTCCCGATAAATTTCCATTTCTCCTACTCTTGACTACTTAAAATAAAAAAATAGCAAATTTGGTTCAGTAATAAATATGGCATGATTTTTTAATCATGTTAATAGGAGAATTGTCCTGCTGTATTGTTTCGTGCAGAATGTAATTCGAGAACTACCCGGATATAAATTGACATACGCAGTAATTGTATAGAGGTCAACCAACTTTTACGACTTCAAAAAAAAAGAGGAGAGAGGTTCTCAATTCATTTTTTAATGAAACGCGCACAGACATTATTACTCAATATTGTTCACCGGGTGTATAGGCGCGAGTCAACGTCGAGTAAAATAACAAAGGTAAGCTCGAGCTTGTCTTTGGTTATATTCGCGCCTATACACCCGGTGAACAATATTGAGTAAGGTTCTCAATTCGACTGTATTTTTTTATGTTTTTATCTCGGAACTTTCAACTTCGTGAAACGATTTCAATGACTCTGTTTTTTTGGCTGAAAGCTGTTCCCCATGTGTATTGATTGTGATTTGATTTGTTTCAGTTCTAACAGTTGTATGTTTATATGAGAATGCCAAAATAAGTCTGATATTTTTATTAGTTGCAGTCAGTTCTTTTTTATCATAATTCTTGTAAATGATAACAACTGTACAAATCGATTAACAGAAGCTGGTTCACAGTTCTCACATTTATTAGACTGATACGACATTCACACATATTTTTGCTATACAGTTGATGTGTGTAGAATATCGGTCATAATATGATAGTGATAGTAACCATAATTTCGAATACGAATCAATTAAAATATATGAATATCCGTACTGATGTATATTACCAGAAAAAATAATAAAACTCGAGAGCAATGAAAAATTCCGGGTTATCTACATAATATAAATCTTCTTTCAAAAAAAATATAACACAAAACTACTATACGCACATACTTAATATTAATGGTGAATTTTCTTTGACGTTTTCCTGACAGATTGATTCCTGAAGACGGACAGTTCTCCGTTCAAACAAAGTTTGACAGTAATGACAGTTCTCCGCCCGAAAACCTGTCAGAAAAACGTCAAAGAATATTCCTCATTCAAAGGTTATTTCTTAAATTCTTCACAAAACAACTGTCTATTTTACTGACCCAGCACACCTCGTTTCCGAGATATTCAGATATTTATGTAGCGTAAAATGCGGCTGCGGCTATTAATTATGCTTGAAATGAGATATTTTTATTCAATGAAAGTTCATCTGGAGTAGGCAGTTTTATAATTATTGAATTACAGAATGTATAATTAACTCAAATCTCATCAATGCAGATGTCCGATTGAGCTAAAGTGTCAGAATACTATAATTGCAAACAAATAATCCCCGATTTTCTAAATAGCCCTATTAAACCATACTTATATAATATAATCGATATTGCCTCTGCCTACCCCGCTTTTGGATTAAAAATCGTGGAGTGAATTTATTTTCATTATTTACAATGTAAATATATCTTGCCCGGAATGCTTTCTTACGAGTGTGTTAGGTACATTTACAGTACATTAAACTTAACTTTTAACTCCATTTTTAAAATTGAATAAGAAAAACGATACGATTCTATTTCAACGCTGCAATGGAAACATACCCTTAATGTGGTAAAGTGATTTTCCGTAGGTACTTACGGCGAAATGAGTTAGATTTTTCCTTCGCAGGCGGTTTATCCGGGTTCAGTTTTCTTCGAGTAAATTGGTGTAATATGCTTCAGTGAGAGATTACCTACTTATCTAATGCTCGTTTAATATTTTACCGTGACGAATATTTGTTCGGTTCCGGTCTGGGAAATAAGGATGTCAGCTTTATTTCTTGGAATACGGTAGGAAATGACGAAGGCGGAATTCCGGGGTATATTATTATGCGACACATGCATGAGTCCGTCTTTATTAATGTCTGTAGCGAAGCGTTGTTGGCTTTGACATTGCAATCAAATTATTTCAATCGAACTGTGCACATTCAAATGGCATGGAATTATGCAATGGCAGTCGTTTAGCCAATTAAAGGGGTGATCAACTGATTTGATTACAATATCAATTTGATTTGCTTTCAAGAAATCGGGGGACAGTAGACCAATAAGTGATCTATCTTTTGACTCTTCCTGTTTAATAAAATTTCATTAGGGTAAAGTTTTTAATTGTGACAAGGATTAAAAATTAACATAATAATCAAAATCATGGTGGTAATTCAGTTTCTTGCCGGTTGATAAATGATTAATTAAAGAAGGTGATACAAAGTTTGTACCTATGTATTACAATATATCAATAGGTGCTTTCATATCAACACCCTCTTTGTAGTATTTTTCTTTACTAAGGGATCACACACGTTCGTTAGCAGAGTTAACGTGATCACATTGTAAGAAAAAGCGAAGTGCAGCTGAGACCCGGAGTTCATATTCTGCTATGTATTCGTACCGTTATCGCATGTATATTACGTTCTCTCTCATCCTGAACCACACCGAGCGAGATAGCAATAAAGCAGTTACAATCTCTGGCAGTAGAACCATACAGGACAACAAGAATTGTGCCACGGATTGCTTACGTCGGCATCTTCATAGAATTGGTTTTTGTCCCTTTAGTATATTACATGTACTCACTTATCTGGGTTTACGATTTTACACCCAAATAGGGCTGACATAGACTTTTTTGCTGTCGACGCTGCTCATCGACTAAGCGAAAGCACTTGTCACAAAATTGTCAAATTGTAGCCACTTACTTATTCCCAAGTTCGAAAAGTAATTAACTAAAGTGGAATCTTGATAGTTCGATGCATTATTTTCCAAGACATTTTCCTGTTACTTTCAAACACGTACCCATGCCTAAGTTTATCTAATTATATTGAAATGTTAACTGGAAGTCACGTCTGTTATTGTGTGCCGCAGTGCTAGTCACCTTCTGAGGTATGGGGTGTGTGAGACGGGGGAGGTCGCCATTGAAGACTTTGACAAGATGCGGTGGTAGATGGCCGACTAACTTTGACGTTTGTCTACTTCTCCCGACCTTCCGGTCACATACTTCACGCGGCGTTAAGCCCTTCCCCGTTCACTTTAGTTAGTACCTAGTAGGGTTTACACATAACAGGCACAAAGTAACAGGTGGCGAAATCTGTATAATGCACACTTCCGTAAATTGTCTCCTTTTCAGTTCGAATTCATCAATCATTATTATTGGCCCAGACTTTTACCCCCTTAGCAATAAACGCGTTGTCACTTATACAACGGTTATTACAGGTCTACTTGAACTGGTTATTCCGTATTTGACATACAACTGACAAGTTAAGTTGAGCTTTGTATATCTTCCAAATACCAATTCCGCCATTATTAGTAAGGCTCTTAGGGTCACAGCACACATATCAACGAAGGAGTAGAACATCATCATCGTCATCAAATAGATGGATGCTTACGACTCGATTGCTGATTGACTGCAAGGTGGCACTAGTTGAATCCATTGGTATCCTCGCGAGGGGCGTGGACCCAAGGACGACTACGAAGATTAAGCTACAGGAAGATTAATACTGGAATTTGACCACGTACCGGCCCGTAGGTCGTAAGCGCCGCCCATTACAAGGCGATTCCGTTACGTTTCCAATTATTTAGCAGTAAATATAATTATACTGAACGAGTGATGTTTCCTTTCCGAGTTGGAATGTGTGATGTGACCCTTATTCCTGGAAGGATAGGAATTTGGCCGCTACCACATCACCGTTTCTCGGAACAGCGTCAATAGTACCTGTGAGTAATAATCATTACTCTGTAAAGGTTTCTCGTGAAGATTCGTTAATTAAAGTTCAGTATTTACTTCCATTTAGACGTTTTGACGTCTGTATATTACAATGATTTTAATAGATCTTAAATGGTTTTTAGGCATTTTAAAGGCGTTCAAAACTGTTGGTGCTAATTTTGTCACAAAGCATTTTGGTTTTGTTTATTAAATAAGTATTTTCACTGTGTATTACTTACAATACCTGCTACGATAATAGTGAAACCCTTCTTTGAAATGAGCACAAAATATCGGCTTCAGCATATAAAGAAAAGAGAAATATTTTTCTTACCACAAAATTTTGTTGAACATTGTTTTACGTAGGTACGTAAGTTGAAAAAAAATTCAAATACCAAATGATGGTTGTAAGCCCTTATTTGTGAATAGCAAATGAGACCACATGCTGCCTGTGTCAACATGAAAAGTTAACCCTTTGATATACCACGTGATATTTCTAAGAGAAGTCTGCAGAATTCTAACATTGAATCTAAATTATTATCGGTAAATATTTTCGGCTGGGTATTTTTTTTACTATTGGAATCAAAGAGCAATATAAATATAGGATTCCGAAATTTTTATTGCGATATTCACTGTAATAAAAATAATTCTACATTATGTGACAGGTTAGCTTTGTCACAGTCACAGTTAGCTTTGTCACAGTCACAGTTTGCTTTGTCACAGTCACACAATATAACTGACGTCACGGTACGACACCTGTTATCCTATAATGGTTATGCAGAGGAAATTTGATAACTACGCATACCAACAGAGGATATCCATTGTGATAGGTAGTGAACCTGTGGGTGCTGTACCGATGTAACGCTCTACAAACCTTTTGATATGTACATTTTAATACTATGTTCACTGTCTAAATGTGTGGCCACATTCTAAATAATTTAGACACCAATAATTCTACATAGTTTAGTACGGGTTGTCAAGAAATAGGCCCACCATTCTTAAGGTTGGGGTAGTTATAAATATCATTAGAAAAGAAGTCAATTGTTCAAGAAATTCATCTACAGTCTAAAGTTGTAATTATTAAGACAAGAACTTCTTCCACCATAATAAGGTTGCAATTGCTTTGAACGGCATTAGACAATAAGGTTCATTTTATAGTAGTATAATTATAAAAGCTTTACCTTATAGACATTTAAGTTACACAGGTAATGTCATCGAAAGAAATAAGACTATTTTTAGCCGACATCACACGCCCGGGTCCCTCAAACGACATTTACTGGCGTAAAATAGAAGCGAAGTACCCTTGTATTTTGTGTGTACACAGTGTTACCAAGGTCTTGTCCAACAAATGGAAATTGAACTGAAACGCCTATGTGTAAAAGGCTTGAAGGTAACTATGTTAAGCTACGGTAGTTTATTCGGCTTTTGTTGTAAAACTCGATTTATATGTTGGCTGTAACCTAAAACACGGAGATACAGTTAGCGATATGAAACTGTACTAGGCAAGGCTATAGTGAGGGAATGAATTTGGCATACACTTCACGCGTTTTAATCCCAAAGAGGGGTAGGCAGAGGCACTTGACCTTTAAATGGTTGAATTTCCTTTCAAATGGCGTTGATTTTTCTATAGACGTATTGTTTAGATATATCAACCTGGTAACAGTCAAATGAAATAAACAAAAACAGACCCTTGTCCTTCCCGAGCAAGCGGTTAGTTAAATCGATACACATCGTGAAATATTAAGTAGATAATTTGGAGCTATTTTTAAAAACGCCACTTTTTAAATTAATCACGTTTTGTATTTTCCTATGTGACATAAAAAAAGCTAAAGTAAAATAAACGAATATATTCGATTTCCTCCAGATTGAATGAATTCTTTTTTTTTATTTTTGTTCGCAAGTACAGTAAAGGGACATTACTATTGAAATATTCAAAGTGTAACCATAATAACAATAAAGGAAAATGGAAATAGTGCACCCAACTCGCCTTGGGCGACTTCTGAAAAGAAAAAAACAATTGGCACCATGAACCGACAATATGTGAACAAAAAGGTACCTTTTTATTTCCACTTTAATTTATCTAGTACTTTTTATAGCATGTAATTTCATGCTATAAAAATTACCCTTTAATTCCAATGGTTATACAGTTCTTTAATAAAATAAAAACCGTCAACATACCTATATAATATAACCTAATTCACACAAAAGTTGAGAGCCATAAATAAATATCTTTCTCCTTTCTTTGTAGTGTTTATTTATTATTTATACTTTGATGCCGGGAACTTTCAGAAATACCCAACAACCAAATAAAAAAAGCTTTTCAAAGCAAAGCGATTAAGTAGTAAGTTTTCTTTTGTAATAAAAATAGCTTTGTTTATGAACTGAGACGAATATTTGTATGCCAAACTTCTTTACAGTGACGTCAAGGCGTATAGAGCTTGACGATTTGTACAAATGTCGACTTTCACATTATTTATCACTGACTTCTAACTTTGCATTCCGAAACGAAACATTTCGCTAACAGCGCTCGCTGTGATATCACAGCATTTTGGAAAGACTATTAGCGCGCTGTCAGCGATGAAAGAGATATAATCGCTATTACGGAACGCACCCATAGCCGTGTGCGACACGCGTTCACGTGTCACGTGTTACTTAAAACGTATCCTCTACTCGTTTTTGTCGCGGCGCCAATTCAATCCGATTTATTACAAAAAAATAGCCCAAAAACACTGTTGTTCCATAACGCACTGTTGTTCAATAACAATGTTTACCGTGATTTTTTTTTATACATATTTCATATTCTTTAACGATTGATTTATATATGAGACTGTATTTCTTTCATAATATGAACCTCGTTATCAGGAATTTGGAATCGCGTCATCACGTGATCCCAGTCAATAAAGAAGAGGTATCATTAAAATTTGTTTATCCACAAATCATACATATCCATAACGATGTCATTATTGTTAAAAAATACTCGTTAAATTGCCTGCTTATGTGTATTCATAAACCCCTGTTATCGAGTTACGTGTCAACATATAAATAAACGTACACAATGATACATTGGATCTTCCTTGACAGTTGCGTAATTGAACTGCCCGTCTCTTTTATCGCGTTCTCCAAATCGTACGGTTAAATAAAAACAATATAATTTGACAATTGTGGGGTGACATGGGACACAGACACTGTTTACTTTGTCTTACATTAGTTTTGGTGTTTATCACAAAGTAAAACCGTTGATAAAACGATCAGTTGTAAGCGAATGCATTAAGATCCACCATGATATGGCTAATGGCGTAGAAAGAAAATGTATTTTATATTTTTCCGGATTTTTTACTTTGGTACTCTTACGCTGGAGAGATTGAAATATTTATACTAAAAGGTGTGTGAATCTTAAAAGATAGATCCCAAATGTAGTATTCTTGTGCTTTTAAAATAATAGTAAAAAGTGCGTCCTTTTTGTGTCGATCGATTCGATTTTGTTAAAATTGTTTACAACAACATTAAGTTAACACTTCGTGGTCATTAATCGCACCAACCGACAAGGAAAACCAATTAATTGGTTAGAAATTAATGATAGTTCTTTTTTTTCACAGTTCCAACCCCACAGGAAGACTGTCTTTGAGGCAAGCGATTAGCGTTTACTCCATTCACTTTCGAGGACGACGGACGTAAATAATGGAATAGAAACTTCTATTAATGTTTTTCCTTGTCATCATCAGCCTATACTTGTCCACTGCTGGACATAGGTCTCTCCCATTGCAAGTCACTGTGAACTGTTCCGGCTTCTTGCATCTAGCTTCTGCTAGCCGTCTTGCGCAATTATCAGTCCACATTGCCTGAGGGCGTCCTACAAAAAAAAGCCACTGACAACTCGTTTAATTGTATAAGTAGTTAGTCTGAAGTTTATTATCCTATGTTACCACATATGCACGGTAATGTTGTTAGAACACCTTAAAATATAGGTATATATCTAGCGCGGTTCGAACACCCAATGGAAATCGACATGCAAATATATTGTGATACAACAAAGCAAATCGTAATTGCATTGAAAGTATAATCGACTGCTGTAGTCTAGTGTCGGATCGGCCGATTGCAATAGGGTGGTTGTGAGTTTGCAATAGGATGGATACAGTATATAATAAAATGGTCGTACAGTGAAGAAAAACATAGTGAAAAAACGGAAGTCCTTCAAACGATGGAGGCGTAATAAAGCCTTACTGATGACGACAAACTGGCAGATGATCGACATATAAGTCGCAATACTTATAAGTCTGTGTCTATCCAACTGATCCCACTTACAAAAAAATATACTTTGACGAAAACAACGTTTATTTATATTTGCGATTTGTACAAATTGTTTGTCTCTTTTCATGTTTTGTTTGAATAAAATGTATGTGTGCCTAAACATGAAAGAAGAAAAAAGTGAAGTGAACAAGAGATAAGAGTAAAATGCTTGCAAGCACATCAAGTCAACAGGATGTTATATGCAGTGTTGTATAAGTGAGCGCTACTGTTTTGAAAAAAACTCGACATATAATTTAAACATCATCCCAGGCATTTCACAAAATGTCACTACAAACGTTTGCCATAAACTCCCTTATAGCAATGAGCCCACCAATAGGCCACTTAGAAAAGTGTAAGACTTAGCTTAGCTCATGTCTCTGCCTACCTATGGTTTAGAATTAAAATTGTATTTTTGGTTTAAATTGTGAGAGTATTGAATGTTATGTTATGTGTTGACACCCTTGTTTCATAGCAACAAATGCATTGAAGCTGAACCTATCAATATGGCCTACAATATCGTTATTTTTCCGAATCAGATAACAATGAAGTGACATTATTAAATTTCCAGTACTCCAAACACAAAATTGAAGCAGCGCCTCTAGTGTCACGCAATTGCACATCTAAATATATTCAAAAGGAAAAGCTGACTGAATGATATGTATTAGTACATTTAAAGCTTAGTTACAACATGAATAAATGAATATAAATATGAAAAAAAACAGGATATAGGAAAATTCCCACTCCAACGAGAGTTAGCAGGAAAACACTTTTGTACAAAAAAAAAAACACGTCAGATATATGATCGAAATTTGATACGCAGCTACCATATGCCTTAATCAACGTAAACTTACTTGCAACGCGATGTTTCAAAATTCCCATGGGAACGGGAGTTGGCGGGAAAAAATGGATGAAAAAATCTTAACCGCATAAGTTAGTTGCTTCAAATTTGACGTGCATTTGAAGCTATATTGGCCTACACAATTTGTGTTGTTAGTGCAAAAAACGTAGAAGTATTTACAAAATGTGAAACAGCGTATGTATAGCAAATAATATATTTGTAAAATAAAAAAAATAAAAAAATAAATACACTTCACGCCTTTAATCCCAAAGAGGGGTAAAAAAATTTGTAAAATAATTCGCCTTAATTAATAAAATTGTTACCCGACGACACTATTCCGCGCGGATGGTGTCACGGGCACTGCTAGTTTTCCCTATATTAAAATTTGTAAACTATTCACTGGTCGATTCTTTTCATTTCTTTTTTCCTTATGCAGATATACAAAGTTAAATAAAAAAACTTTGGCGAAACTCGAGAAAGTCACTCAGCCCATAACACTAAGCCACTTTCCATAAAGTTCCTAAGCCCCTACGTCATAAACAAAAACAAAAATTCCACCTCTTTATACTAACATACCGATCAGCTGATTGTCACTTTATATGTAAAGGTTATTTTGGTTACGTCTGACATAGGGTTCCTTGGGGAAAGTTGTTAAAGATGATGTCATCATGGGCTGAGATTTATTTTTTGAGTTTGGTAATTATATGTGTTGTTCTTTAAGTAAGTGTACATAAGAGTTTGAACTTATCAGTTTGTGTTTTCTCTCTCTCTCTCTTTCTGTAAGAACAAACTTCGTCATAATGATAAAAAAATAAGTTTATTGGTTTATTTATTTATGTTATTTTTTATTTTTATTTTACATTTGATTTTTTTTGTTAAAGATAGGTCTTAGCAATATTCCTATTACAGGCGTACACTTCACTCGTAACAGATTGTATTATTTTCTTTAAATTAAAGCAGATATAATTATCTAAATGTAAAAACATATATTTTACTGATACAAGTTAAACTTAATCGATATGAAGGTCCGTAAAACATAATTGACAGTCACTTAGAGGAATATCTTGTCAATTGTGAGCTTCAGAATATTATTTTATTAATTTTAATAATATTATTATGTGGGTCGAAGGAACAGGGAAAGAAACTGGCTTCTTTAAAAACAATGTTTTAATGTAATATTTTATTCAATTGGTGAAAAGTTCAATACAAATCCCTATAAGAAAGCCCGGAAGACAAAATGACGTTTGATGATGTTTCTCCAATCTCAACAAGGCCTTCAATAAACATCGTTATTAATAGAATAGATTCTATATTCAGGTTCTATAAAAGCGTTATCTCTAATTAAATTGTTCGCACCCAAAAGTCAGATTTGATTTCTGATTTCAATACAAAGTGATTAAGACAATGCATGCTTCACTGCACCCGAAGGCAGGATTTCATTTAGAACTGACGTCAGGATCCTTCACTTCTCTTCGTGTTGAGCTTAATTTTAATTAGAAACGTACACAGTTGAAAGCTCTCGGAACAAGTTGAAAGTTCTTCAATTTTATTAAACAACTCGAAACTTTAATTTGTACCTATAATAACAATTGTGACATTGTTTTGTAAGAGTTTTATACTGTTTATTGTTTAGACTTTCTATGAGTCGCCGTAGTTAGACGACTTCTCTGAAATCGATGAAAAAAAGGTTTGTGTGATTGTTGGTTGAGACGATTTCTTTTTATTAAAGCTTTGAAGACTTTCTAGCTCAATTTGAAACCCTATGAGGGTTAAAAAGGACAAATTTTGAGAGTAAAAATGGATAGCCTATTAATATATCTTGATGTTTATTGCCATTAATTCACTGGTCACCCAGTATAGACCCATGTCGAACATAATTACTTGTGCATGTTTTGTCAGTTCTTCCACTACGTACCGTAACAGGATACTTACAGGTATATATAATTATATTATTTATATATATACCTTTACGCCTTTTAATCCCAAAGCGGGGTAGGCAGAGGCACTTGCTACAGCAAATGCCCACGATTTACCAAGCGTACTTAACCCAACGTGACAGGGGGTGAGCCCATCGCCGTTATAGGGTTCACACATGTTGTGGTGTGCGGGTTTCATCACGATGTTGTCCTTCATCGTTAGGTGAACCTAGAAAACATGTAAAATATTTTTCGTTGTTTATTATCACACATTACAACTAAGTCGAGATCGAATCACATCAAGTTTCCGTTTTACCGATTTAGATAGATTACATTAAACAGTCTAATTTAATATTTGAATCTGCTTTACCGAAGACTCCATTCCCATGGGGACAGAACATACTGCGGGTAACATCACTTTTTAGCTGCTAACTTTTTTTAATACGTGGGGTTTGAGGATTTCTCATGGTCACCTCGCCCTCATGGGGACAGTCGGGGTAGTGTCGGGCTCTTACCGACTAAACCTCTACGATGACTCCGACACTCCGTGTTGAGAGCACTGCAGGGAGAGTGAGAGTCCCGGGAGTACCCGAACCTAGTCATGGAATGAAATATTGTTTTGAATGTTTTATTTGGGTACTACATTATGCGGCGGTATTACTCATTCACGCTATGGTTCATACTCTGTGTTAGCATTTGACTAAACATATTTCCGTGCCTAGTTAGTCACCATAAATTATGTTTCCAACAAAATCTACACGACAAAATGTTGGAAGCCCCAAAACCAACAGCAAACATGTCACATAGTTACAAATTCGCAGTTGAAATCTCTTATTACAGCATTAGTATAGAAAATCCAATTACTTCCGCGCCACATCTACTGCGGCATTCTATTTAACCTGGTCATTCTGTCCACTGTAAATTGAGCTTTGTCACGTAGTGATTTTAGTAGAAATACTAGGTCAAATTACGTGAAAAACTGAAAGGCACGTCTTACAACAATGGAGCGTATTTAGTTTGATGTTCGTGTCAACAAAGAATAAAACTATGATAATAATACATCTAACCAACTGTACACTGAAACCTACCAGTAATATTCTTACTCTATTTATTGACGTTGGGTTAAATACGCTTGGTGAACCGTGGGTATTTGCTTTAGCAAGTGCCTCTGACTACCCCGGTTTATACCGGGATTAAAAGCCTACCGGGATTAAAAGGTTGTGAAGTGTATTTTTTTTAATTTATTTTTTTTATTTAGGAAGAGAATTGTGAAAGAACTTCACGACGCTCTTGTACTTATTTTCATTTTGCACCATTAGGTAGGTATCCCAGCATTTCAGTATCAATGATTTTTCATAAGATGACGCGTCCAAATAAAGAAATTGTCACCAGCTTTTATCCTAAAGTCTTGTTTACAAAATAAGAATAATATCAACATCCGTATTTGAGTGATCTCACCTTAACATCCCAACAGTTGCGACTTGAGCGACATTCAAAGGTCGTTGTTTCAGGAAATTGCTTTCGACAGACGATCTGAATATAATACACAAATGTGCACGATACTCTTCTTTATGTCACGTGATTATAGGGCATATATTCGTCGAGCGCGGCAAAGACGTTATGGGACATATTTTGGAGCTAGCAGTCGAGTGCGTGAGCCCCGGTCGCAGGTGGGCCTGCCGGGGTATATTTAGAGAGCGTTGGACGTTCATTGTCACATACAGTGGCCAAGGTCCGCTCACAAATCTCGGTCTTCATCGATACCGAATACTGTATGAAGAAAGAGTGTGCTAAGCGACATCGTTGCTATTTCTATCGACGCGGACTAGACGAGCTCTACAGCTCGGCCGTTGAACTGAGCTGGTGATAGGTGTGTTATCTTACGCGTTTAGGATCAATTTACAGTGGCATAAAATACATAGTTCGGTTGTTACAACACTGGGATGTCAACTGCGGTGAATAATTTCGCGCACAACGTAACAGTGGGATGCGCGAAAAGAGTGTAAAAAAAATCTAAGAATGACGACTGTACGTATACGTGTTCAAAGACTAACGATTTTATTTTAATATAAAGTTATAGTCGTAGATATAAGAATAATTACTAGACGATATAATTATGAACAGACGGCATCAGTACGTATAAAAAAACCGGAAGTTCAATTATTTAGTCTTTACTTTCACATTAAAAATTATCACTTTGTAAAACATCACTCACTACAGTTTCAATAAAACACTTTGATCTTGTCACCGGTCATGTGAATTTATTTGAAAAATTGTCTGTTTCATAAACGCCACAGATAACTAATGTGTATTGTTAGTATAGATAATAATAATGTGCACTTGTCATATAAATAATAAAACGGCCTTGAATCGTTTTGCGCTGTTGAACAATATTCTTTGGGTAGGTAAGTATCGCATTGTGAAAATGGGGCATTCCGCGAATAGCTGAAATTGTCTCATTGTTGGTTTGAAATAAATCGGTATCTGTGACACGGTCATAAACTTTGTTAGACAATAATGTTCACTCAATTAGATCATACGTTTTATTAATGTTATTTTGAACAGTTACTGAACTTAAGTTAGTTACTGTCTTATCTATGCTCTAAATCTTGTTCCTGCCTTAAATTGTCGTCTGTTTTGTTTTAATATATTATTAAAAACAGTTTATGTAATTAGCGGTTCATGGTGTTGACAATACACATACCTAAATTGTTATTTATTTTGTAGTATTTCTAAGTTTTATTCAGTTGTATTGTTGTTTGCGAATCCTAATATAATAAAATAAAATAAATACTTTCCGTTAATACTTAGTGCCATGTAGGCAATGACTTTATAACTATCAATTATCACATTCATACTTATTTTATAACCACTAGCCGTGTGGTAACGGCAAATAGAATACATGTGTCACCACCCCAGCCCAACTTTTCTCGTCGTAAAGCAGTGGATGATGATGATTTATTTTTTTTACTCTCAGATCATTCTTTGTTATCCTACAAAATATATATTCCTACAATATATTCCTGTATGTGATAAAATCCTGAATCCATACTGAATCCATACCTCATAAATGTGTGCAAAAACTACTGAAACGATTTAAATGAAATTTGCTATACGCGGATTTAGAGCCTGAGAAAGGACATAGTTACTTTTATAATGTATATTGGCAAAACAATATTTGCCGAATGAGCTAGTTACTTTTTTATTTATCCATTTGATGGACATTTGAAGGATGCAACAATGGAGTCGTGGAGGAGAGATCAATCCTTACCGAATCTCACAGAAACTCCTTTCCAACATTTGAACTCACATCCATAATACCTAATTTCAGCTTCAATTTAACCTTTGGTGACATGTCTCCTAGGTCACTTCCAGTTGGGTCACCGAATATAGGTGATAGGTCTCCAGCCCATCATCCAATAACCCCTCAATCCATTGTCGCTTAGTATACTGAAGATAAAAATACCGGATTCCATCACGTGTTCTCTGGATTAAACAAACCCTAATTAGTGACGCTTTGGAAACCCACCGTAGGTGGGCAATTTATCATTACTCACGTTCTGTTTTCGGGCCGTAAGCACCTAAATATCGGCTTGGACACGTAAATTTTACTTACCTACTAAAATCTAGGCCATAAATCCGGAACACATTCAGAAGTCCCAGTTTAATGGTAAAGCAGTATTTTCTGCTTCGTCAAATTCTTGCCACTAGGTAATTATTGTGTTACGGATAATCTGACGTGTTTGGTTTTAGTGCAATAGAGCCCGTTGACCGTGGTAATGCATTTCTGGAGCGTACATAACGCAGTCGAACTCACAATGTCATCTACAATGTCGAAATCTTAGGATTTTTTGAGAATTACTGCCTTTAGAAAAAAGATACTTTCAGGTACCAATGGGATCTTTTTCAGAGCCTATGTACGCAACGCAACGCTCGTACGGTCAAGGACAACATCGTGATGAAACCCGCACACCACAAGTGAACCCTATAACGGCGATGGGCTCACCCCCTGTCACTTTGGGTTAAATACGCTTGGTGAACTGTGGGTATTTGCTTTAGGAAGTGCCTCTGCCTACCCCTCTTTGGGATTAAAGCCGTGAAGTGTATTTATTTTTATTTTTTTATTTTTTATACTTTCAGGTATTAAAATATGGTACAAACGGTATTATGGGGTTATGTACTGTCCCAATACCCACTATTTGTTTACCTAATTCTCAACTTCTGGCTAAAAATTATCTAGGAGGTGTTCAGAGCGTATTAAAACAACAGTTGTCTCAAAAGGTTCTGTGAATGTGAATTCAATTAAATTAATTAAAAATTGGCTGTTATGTCTGTTAATGTCATTGAGACCCTAAGCGGTAGGAACAATATTTGTATACGTTTACAAAGATATTAAGCAATCTACAGTCTCACACAATGTTCTGCGCTATCGTTATCTCGTGTTTATAGTGAAAAATGACACATTTAGTAGCTTCTATCGGCTTAAGTTCCATCGACATGCGATAATCAAGCCATAGCAATACGACAGCGACAAGCGCGTGTTCTGTAACCAGGTCTCTTGGAAATAGTTATTTCGTATTATTATTATTATTTTTCTTTTAATGAAAATAGCAATATTTATTTCGTTACCAAAATACGTTGGGAGACAGTATAAATGTATGTGTGCATCTGATGGCAATTTCTTACCACCACCGTATTTACATCACCGTGACTAAGTTTCATACACAAGTACGGTGTTAGTTACGGTGGTAGAGAAACAACTGAAAAGTTAATTTGAGATAAGTATAATATCTTAGATAAATGGAATAGTATAGTAGTAGTGGAATAACTATATAATTATCTAGAATTATTAAAACATATTAAAAAGCTCCATTGTATTTATAACAGGGCCGTAATATGGTCCATGGTAGGTATATGGCCATGGTACCATACCTAATATTTATTATACAAACCAAAACAAAATTATAGCTCATCGATGTTTATGCAATAGTAAGTTAAGATGACATAAAAAAAATACAAGATAAATCGGCAGAATTTTACCATTTGTCATGATGCAAACGAGGTTACGCCCTTATTATTACAGGCATACGGTTCATTATGGCAAACTTAATAAAGTATGAAACAATAAAACCAATGTAATCTTGAGCCCCTATAACATGAACCCGGTGTAAACCGACAGACCGTCAATGTGTAGCCACAGAAATTGTTTTTGTTATTGAAATTTCAACCCTAACGCTTTTGTAATATGAGTTACCGTTATTGCATAGTCTGAATTGTCTGCGCCAGTACAAGATTGTTTTTACAACCGATAGTAAAATGTTTTAGTGTCCCATATGTGTTCTTTAGATCAGGTTTACGCAGTAGCAATTGCGATATTAACTGGTAGGGGGCGGGGCTTTCTGATTTGCACATTATACGTTTAGTATCGTTTACATTTTAAATACGACATATTGGCTAAATTGACTGATAATATCTCTTTGAGTCCTTCCTTGTAATAAACGCGCTATTCCCCAGTTCCGACAAATTCAACTTAAGTTGTCAGTTTTACGTGAAATACGGAATAACTTTTTTAAAAGTTTCAATAGAACTGTGACAATTTAGGTTTAAGTTACACTGAGTTTATTAGTAAGGGTGTTTTTTGTCATTCGACATACAATCGGGAATTATTTGACAACCTGATAACTTAAATAAATCTGCAAGCTTAAAATAGTTTCTTTTGTTGTTGTGATAAAAATCTGTATAATAATGAATTGATGTTCGTTAGTCGTAGGGTAGACCGAAGTGAATCGGATCACAGGTCGAATCGGATCAAAATAATACATACATACATACATACATACACTTCACGCCTGTCTCCCAGAGGGGTTGGCAGAGACTACAGATCTCCATTTGTCACGACCCTGACATACCCCTTTGGCTTCATCTACATTCATACACCTTTTCATACATGACCTCCGGTTTCGAGTACGAAATCAAAATAAGTATTTTAAAAAACAATAAATATACATCTCTTTCCCTCTCCTTCTAGGTATATTGCCATCGGAAGTATTTCATTTGCTCCAGTAGTTTAGTGTCGGCGACACTCTCCAGAGAAGTGGATGTGATGCGACACTTGTTTTGGCGTCATAATCCAGGGTACCTAATTTTGTTTTCTTGTTATTTTATTTAACGATTTCGTTGAATAGGTTTAATCTCTGTTTTATTTTATGAAATTGCTTCTATTTCGAACAATCTTTGAAATATCTTTATTATTTCGCAACAAAAAGAATATTGTCTAAATCGGTTCATAAACGACGAAGTTATCCGCGAACAAACATAAAAAACAAGCAAAACCAGTATAATATACGGTGTAATAAAGAAACCTTCTTCTTTAAGTCGTTTAAAAAAGTAATACGTAGGCATTATTTACAATGCCCAGACGAGGACAAGAATTACCTTATTCTTATTTCCATGTAATTATCAAGTACGCAATCTCGGCAGCCTGAAGAAAAAAAATACAAATAAGAATAAAGTAGGGCAAATAACCGCGTCCTCGCCGTCTCTACGTAATAAATTTGTCAAATATAATTTGGTAAGCGTTGGTCCAAAGTAATTGAATTACATTAGGGCTCTCCTCTTTTTTTAAAATCTGCGTAAATTATACAAGGCTCCATTTTCTCAGCTTGATTAGGTTCATTTCGGTGTAATCGCAACGTTAGCGGAACGCTGTGTGGGTTTTAATGATTCTTTTTACGGTACACTTTGTGCATAATATAGTACCTATCTATTTTTAGACTTTCCCTTAGTAATATGTCATCCTGCTATAGTAAGTTAATGTTTTGTTTTACTCAAAGCCAAAGGTTATTTAGAGTGAGAGGATATTTGAAAAAAAAGGCGCCTTGGAAAAGCATCAATTCGATACAGACTTCGTGCTTTATTTATCACCGACTTTCACTTCTGTGTTCTTAGTATACAAGCGTAGTCTCCTTCTTGTGTCGAAATGCCGTAGCTTTCGGTTGCTCGTCAGGCTAACAGTACCTATTAAGGTACATAGCATGCTTTTGCAGCGATTCCCGTAATATTATTGTTCTTATTAATAGTCGAAGCTTTAAAATATTTGACGGCGTGGTGATTATTTACCGTAATAGTCCCAAAAGCTGGCCACTAAGTAGCATATCTATCAGCACCTTAAAAGACAACATCCGCCAATTGCGTGCTCTGGTCTGTTTCGTCCCGCAGTGACTTGGATAATTTTATAGGTATTAATGCTCTCATATAAAAAGAAGTGGCGCTTGGAGGCAAGTTTTCAAGAAAATAGAGGTACTGTTTAGTACATTCACATTCATCCATATAATTATCAGCCACATAAAAAAATCCACTGCTGGACGAGGGCCTCCCCCAATGATTATCATGATAATTCGGGGGGGAAATGCCAATAATCGCCACGCAGACAGGCGGGTGACGATTGCAGTGGGGTCGTGGTTTAGCTCACACAGAGCGCTACTGCCAGTCCTGAGGAGAGTTCCTTAGGTCGCCTCTTACGACCCCCACGACGGGTTAAGTTGGACTGGGATAGCGATACATGTATCTTATGGCTTACATTAATTTTAATTTAAAAGTGAAAAACAAAGAAAATCCATTCCCGTACCATGGGTCTTATAGCAATATTGTTCTCGCTGTGTGACTAGGATAGCACTAGACGTGTGGTATATGACTGTCACAAAGCGTAAATAATATTACTTTAAGGCCTCATAGTACGAGGCCAAATTATTTCTTACAAAGGAATAATACATTGGTACTTAAGCGGTATTTATTTTAGCTATATTTTGCACCTACTAGCGCAGTAATGAATATAAGAACTGTAGTTGCCAAGACGACTACAATTGGATCGTATTCGTTTTCCAATTAGTTTACAGAGCTTTTTATTTAGGTACCGTAAAATGAGGCTATTTGGAAAGGTTAATAACCTCCCCTGGGTTTCTAGGAATGAGAAATTTGAATATTAATTCACCGGACAAAGAAATGGTAGTGATATGTATGATGAGAGAGTTACAGGTTTAAGAACAACCTCAAATCTCATCAATTCACAACACATGTCCCGTTGAAATCAAGTGTCTTAATACGAAAATTGCCCCTTGTTTTTCAAATGTACCTACCTATTTTTTATTAGTGTACGCATATTTACCCATAAATACATTAGGTACTTCAACTAATTCGATGTGACGTAAAGTGGGATTATAAAATCAACAATCCCATTAGCGTATTGGCGGAGTGTCCTCGACTATGAGCCGAATTTCACGAACCGTGTGACGTCCGCAGGTGTGTTCATGTACAGTCACAACTCTTACCTACTCATCCTCCTACAATTTTTTTACCAACAGTTGTGAGATCCCATATTTGAGATTGGCAGTTGACAAAACATTACCTTTAAGTTAAACTAACCGATACCCTGGCGGTTTCCCACAGTTTATCCCATTGCTGTGGGAATTTTCCGTTATTCCGATGAACAAGGTATTATTTTAATGTTTCATTAACGTCTTTAGCAACAGGTGTCGGGAGATGTGGCTTAGATCGGCAGTACTTCTTCATAGCATATCGCACAGTTAGAACAAAAGTAACAAAACAAAATGTGTTATTTTATTAAATTGAATCTTAACATAAAAGATACAACACTTAAATTACAAAATTGGCATATTTCGTATTGGGTCCTTTTTGTTCTAACTATGCGATATGTTCACAACGCAACGCGTATAGGACGAAAGACAACATAGTGATGAAATTCGCATACCATTAGATCACGTTTGTTCAAAATACACTTGAACCGCGGGGATTTTCCTACCCCGCTTTGGGATGAAAAGAGAAGACAAGTGTATTTTTTTTTCATTCTACTCAATAGTTTTCGCTTGAAAGAGTAACAAGCATCCTTACAGTCCGTCCAAAAAAACTTTCGCGTTTATAATATTAGTAAGGCAATTTACCAAATTCGACAAATACAAACAGTGGGACGCGTTATAGCTTCCACATGTCAATATGAAAGCCCGAGGCGGCCGCAGCCCCGCCGGCAGGTGAAGGCGCGGCCCCGCAGCCGCCGGCGGCGGACCCCGAATTATATATTAATGATACAAATGCGTGTCGAGTAAGATTATTAATTCAACGAGCCACGAACCTTCAGTCACGTGACATGTAAGGGTTAGAATGCTGTTATTTTACAAGCTCAGAAGTACAGTATGCCTTTGAAATGTTTTACTGTCATGTAGGTATGTCTCAACGTGCATGTAGGTTGTAGCTCTGTACAGCCCCCTTTAGCTCAACGTTCCAAGAAAGAAGTGACAAGATATAATGTGTCGCTCGAAGCGTGACATAACATCCCATCAGAGCACGTATTTGATCTATGTCGTGTCTTACTTGACGCGCGTGCTAGGCCTGCTGGGTGTTGAATTAATTAATATACTACTGATAGTTGGCGTATTAACTATACCGAAGATATGCTAATCTAAACTTGACTTGTCAGTTGTATGTCAAATACAGGGTAATCAGTTTCTGTAGACAATTACAGACAGGCTGTATAATTGACAGTAGGTACAATTAGTTAGGGGTATAATATATGATGATATAATCTTTAGTATATGCTGATGATGATGATGATGATGCTTTAGTACATACTGTACAGTACAAAACATTTAAGTTATTCAAATTGACAATTGTAAGATTGCAAAAGGACACCTTTTTTCTCAGAGTGTTTTCTTCCAGTCTATTACACTCTGGTACTTAAATCGCTCTGGCGTCGTAGCGGCAAACGATGCGCATTGCCGATTTCGTTACTTTCATTTCATTGTCGTCCGTAGTAAAACAGCGATGCATATCCCACGGTACCGTAGTGCCTCAGCGATGTTTGCGGAAACGCAAATTAACGGTTTTCATGCGATCCTCCGGAGCCGAGCGGCTTCCTTGTTGCATCGCATCCGTGATAGCCCCAACTCGATCCTGAGAACCATATCGGACAAAATTGACTGTCCATTCCTGGGGCACTGGGTCGGACTACATGTGGCAGGTTAACTTGGCACATGGGGTCCGTGGACCCAATCAATAAAACTGTAAATATATTATTATACTACTAACATATTTCTAAGTCCTTTACTAACACTATGGATCTATGGTCTGAAAATAAATGTTTATTATTATATTATTATTATTATTATATCGTTCGGCGCTACGATGCGAAACCTAAAAAATTGATTTTTTTATTAGCAACAAATTGGAACAGTCACTTCTAAGTTTTATAAGCCCGCTAAGGCAAACGGTGAAGCTGACTACTTTGGAGGATCTCCCCGGTTCAATTCTCTCAATTTTCTTTTCCATGAACGCATTACAAAGCACTCTTATGCTTAAGGGAGACATCTTGAGGAAAAGGTGTGAAGGCGATAGATTCCTATCACGTTGAATGCAACATGGTTTAATTATATATGATAATTATTCTCGAAGGGATAACACGTGTCTACATAGTTTTTAAAGCCCATTTAGACGAATACAGTACTTTTCACAACCGTACATACACTATATAATTCTCTTAGTATTCAGGAAAACGTCGTAAAAATCCACATACTAAAAGGTTTGTCAACCCTCTAAGGACACACCTATCGCATTGGATTAATACGCATGATTTCTTCGAAATGGGGACATTTACTTTGGAAGCACATCCTGCTTAGCCCGTTCTGGAATGACACCACGATTGTATTTTAAATGGAAAAAAATGGTAACACCTTAACAATAAAACGGAGGATGTTTCGTCCTCTTCACACCTTGTAATTTTTTCGAATGTCAGAAGGTGACATCCTAGGGGGTTTAACCCCTATTACTCTGTTGTGTCTCTCTTTATTTGTAAGGGGGAAAAGCGTAGTCGGGATAATGTATGCACATTTACGTGAATATTTTTGTCTAGGAACTGTGATGGGGCGGTTCCTCTCGGTTACTTTCAATGATAAAATATGTGCAAAAATGCTGATACTATTCGGAAGCTAACTGCTGACTGCTTGAGAGCACATACAGCTTCCACAGTAATCGGAACTCATTTCTAAAGAAAACATAGAAATCAGTCCTGCGATTTGCACTCGGTTACAGGAAATAGCTCACTCCGGAAAAGCACCTTAAAGGATACCTAAGGGCTCTCACACGAAAATGCGAAATCGCATCGCAAATATCTGCTAACATATTATGTCGCTCAAACGATGCATGCTACGTGTTTTGTACGGGAGCCCCCTAAGTCCTCCAATCTCGCAGGAATTTACTTACAGAAATACATACCTTTAGGCACTTAACCCTTGTGTTCTTCACATGTTAGTTAAAACGACGTGATTTAGTATTAAAATTAGAGGTTCACATTAAAAGCCGCAATAAAGTCTACATCATTTTGTAATGAGATAGGATAATCTTTTTGGGTAAGACTCGTGGAGTGCTTTAATATATATGAACACACAGAGCCCTCTAATCCCTTGAATTTTGCATGAAACATTCAAATGATCAAACTTCAAAGTTTAACTGTACAGTCGGCCAAAAACTGTTCTAGCACTTTATGGAAACTGATTTAACAATGCCATCCTAACGATGTTTAGTGACTCAAGAAAATATCGTAGAACACTTTCTTGACTTTAAACTTTGAAGTTTGATCATTTTAATGTTTCATGCAAAATGCAATGTCTATATTAGCTATTTAGTTATGTCAGTCAGCTTACACTTACACAAACTACTTAAATATAATAATAAATACATGAATATAACAAATAAATATTTTACACAAATTGCCTTCACCCCAGGTTAAGTGGCTAAAGCACTGGGGTAATGGGATTTAGAAAAGGAATATACTTTCTTAAATATATACAACAAGTACTTAAAATCTCATCGCCTAAGTACCTGTCAACTGTGGGAATCGAACCCACGACCCTAGGGAATAAAGGCAGACATGCTGACCACTACACCGACGGGCCCGTCAAAACAATAGGTAACGATGAAATCATCTTAATCATATAAATAACGAAATGTCGCAAGACAGTTAAAGCTTTGGTCTCTTGATCGTAACGCATGACCGATGTCGGTCACTCAATCTTATGAAAAACAAAATAACATTCTCGACGTTTTTCATATGATTGAGTATCAAGTCGCCCTCATTCCGGTGACGGTCCGCGAGGGCCTAGCGCGGTTGGGGCCACTCCAATGGTGGCCCCAGCCGCGCTAGGCCCTCGTAGTGGCTCAGGCTGTTCCGGGGGCCCCGGCAATAACGCGGGAGCGGTCATCGTGGGGTTTTAGTGTAGTAACCTACCTATCTACTCACCTACAAAACACAGGACCTTGGAAGAAATTTACCTTTTAAACTTCCCTGGACTATCACGAATCATTCAATACCAAAATTAGACATATCGGTCCGGCCGTTCTCGAGTCTTAGAAAAACTAACGATACATTCATTTCTTTACAGAAATACATTTCATTTGTGCGTAGCAATGAAGTTCCTGAATAGTATTCGGTAATCGAAACCGTTTACCAAAGTTCAGAGTCAAAATCTACTAGAACATTCTTATGGTACATAGAGGCGCTTGCTAAAGTAATTCCTACGGCTAATCACTCGTTATGTGACTATTCGATCGTTATTTATTATGTTATAATTCCTACCTGTCTATCTGCCTAACCCACTTTGTGACTGTATTTTTTTTCACTCCCCGAAAGAACTTTGACTAGCGTACATAACTAAACTTCTTCATTTTACTCGGCTTACCAATAACATACGTCTAACTATTCACAAGATATACCAGGCTTAACTTAACATGTCATTGTAGGTACGTGAAATACGGAATAACCAGTTCCATTAGTCCTGTTATATATAACCTTGATATAAATGATGGCTCATTTATTGGTAAGGGGGTGAAATGGACTTTAACCAACAATTTCTGCTTGCAATCCGGGACAATCCCACCAAATTTGCCACCACTATGATTCCTATTAGAACAAAGATCTACAGCGGCATCCAGAATAGACCAGAGCTGAATCTATGATGAATGGCTAGATCCTGGGAGGAACAAGCCTTCTGTTTCCGATCCCACGTAGTAATTAAACTAAATACTCTTCGCAAATCGCAACACCCAACAACTGGGGTAAAAGCCGCTCTCAACATGTTATTTATAGAAATTTCTGTTCTAAAAGTAAACGAATTATAAAACAACCACATATTTTATATAAAATCCGGCGCACGGAAGCGCTCGCTCGTAGCTCAACAAACTGAAGTTAATTGATTGGATGGCTTTTAGCTTTACATCGTAGTATTATAAAGGGTTGATATTCCATTAACTAAATGTATTGTAATCAGAATATAATGGCCGATAGGAATAATTATTTTTTGCGGTTTAAAGATAAAATGTTACACATAATTTTCAAACAACGATAACAAGAAGTAGGGTTGTAGAGATTGAATGATCGGAAATTATTTCTTAGTAGGATTACCTATATACAATAAGATTTTTAAAAACTTCATCAACAACATGACGTCCACTGTTGGACGAGGGTCTCCCCAAATTATTTTCATGATAATTTGGGGGGAAATGCCAATAATCGCCACGCTTGGCAGGCGGGTTGGGGATCGCATTGTGAATCCGGAAGGTTTCTTCGGCTTCGGTCCTTTTGCGACCGCCACGATGTTTCAAATCCTCATAGACACTACGTATCTATAACTGTTACCAGTACCTGCGGTAGTAATAGCTTGTGAGCGGCTTATGTCCAGCAGTGGACGTCAATGATACTGATGGTGAAATATTTTGTTTTGTGTGAACAAATACTTATTGATTTAAGAACTGGAAACGTCTGTGGCCGTATTGTTTATTTCAATGTAAATAGTGCCACTTAATCCATCAATAGTTATTCTAATTGGAAATTTTAACAATAGGATCAACTAAAATGTCATTACTTTTCTATGAAAAAAAAATACACTGCACGCCTTTAATCCCAAAGAGGGGTAGGCAGAGGCACTTGCTAAAGCAAGTACCCACGGTTCACCAAGCGTATTTAACCCAACGTGACAGGGGGAGAGCCCATCGCCGTTATAGGGCTCACACACCTTGTGGTGTGCGGGTTTCATCACGATGTTGTCCTTCACCGTACAGCGTTGCGTTGCGTACATAGGCTCTGAAAAAGAGTCCCATTGGTACACGTCCAGTAGCCGGACTCGAACCCGGGACCTCCCGGTTACAAGTCAAGTGTCCGACCAACTGGACCACAGACGTTCAAGACGACTTTTCTATGAATAATTTTATTTAACTAGATGTGACAGAAACCTAAATGTGATTTCTAAATGTAAAATAATCCGTGTTCAGAAAAACTCCATCATCATTTTCGTTTAACAAACGCGATAGATAACGAAAAGCTATTTTCTGCCACACGTAACATAGGTGGGCAAGATTCGTTTCACATGACATGACACTTTCACTCGACATACGTAAGAACGTGAAAGACGTGACTAAAATCTTGACAATCGGTGTTACTGCTGAAAATCTATCAACTTAATTTGTGGTATAGGGTGGATCGATTATCTTAGACTACTTCACCAGCAATGACATTTTGTGACGTGAAATTTTAAGATATGTACGTGACCTCACATTTATAGAGAATAATATTTTTTCATAGAAGGTTTGGAATAAGTATAAGGCCACTGAACCTCTTCAAGAATTATCTTCTCTTCTAGGATTAAATGTTAATTACATTACACCCTGTAACGCGGCTCAGTACATACCGAATAAAATGCTGAAGGTATGGACAAAACTCTTTCTAATTGCAAACTAGCGACCCGCCCCGACTTAGCACGAGTGCAATATCATAATAAGTGTTTCTCTACTATATTATGTCTAGTAATAATCACTCTATCTATTAAAAGAAATGCATCAAAATCCGTTACGTAATTTTAAAGATATAAGTATACATTTTAGAGATATATGGGACAGACAGCGGAAAGTGGCTTTGTTTCAGACCATCAAACGTTTGACCACCACCCTGTTTATCTACAATGGACCAGACTTTTCACTGACTTTAAGATGCTCAGGAAATACAGATTCCAGCAAATTGCGCAATTCTCACTCCTATTGTTACATTACGACACATAATATTTGCCAGTATCAGTCTTTAAACTCTACACTCTCCCTAGAGGGTAGGCAGAGACCGTAATACCCGTAGTTCTGTCTAACATAGACCTGGTAAGCTTCACTGAGTCTAGAAATTCAAATGAGTGCCGGATAGTAGTGGCGCAGCTGCCGTCTTCCTATTCGGGATGAGGTGAAAGGCAATGTCTCGACTTATCGGGAATAATCTGACTGAACAAGACACTAACCAAATTGGATTCCTTTATAGGTAAAGCCACTATGTCATATATGAGGAAAGGGTTTTTTTGGCACAACATTGTATGTGGTTTATGAGAATCAGTAGAGTAAAGATAAGAAGTATAATGTATAAATATTCCAACATGATCACCATACCAGCCCAACTATGCCGTGTCATCATCATCATCATCATCATCAGCCCATACTTGTCCACTGCTGGACATAGACCTCTCCAATTGCACGCCACTGTGATCTGTTTTCGGCTTCTCGCATCTAGCTTCTGCCAGACATCTTGCGTATATCATCAGTCTATCTTGCCTGAGGGCGTCCTACACGTTTGCTCGGACGCGGTCTCCACTCGAGAACTCGTTTGCCCCAACGGTCATGGGTTCTACGGCTAATATGGCCAGCCCACTGCTACTTCAGCTTGCTAAAACGATGAGTTATGTGGTAGCGGCATATATAATACATGTATCGCCATCCCAGCCCAACTTTTCTCATCGTGTATTAACAGTTTAAACAGGGTATTGCGGTGCGAAATTAAGCAAAGGAAAGCATTCGCCTTCTTTGTTTCCTAAAATGATTTAAAATGTGTTTTTCTAATGATTCCTTAAGCCTAGAAAAATATTGTAGTTACGTTTTATATTAAATTATCTTAGCCAATGGCTCATTCTACTTCTTACATATAACTACAGCCTCATAAAGAAAGCTTTGCAAAGGTTACCGGCAGATTTGCGTAACATAATCACCAATGTCAAAAACGGAAATCAATTTAACTAACACTAACTGTCAAACATAATATAACTCAAATTATAATCCTACTAGTAAAGCGCTCCAAGAAAGACATGACAAAACATACCAGCAGCCCTAGCAAGGGCGTCAAGAAAGACACGACATAGAACAAATACTATGGCTGCTATGTCACACATCGTGCGCCTTACCTTGTTTTAACCAATCGCAGAGCCTGATATGTCTTGTCATGTCTTTCTTGGAGCGCTTTGCTAGGGGCGCAGGCGTTGCTATTGGTTGAAACAAGCTGAGTCGCACGATGTGTGACATAAGAGCCAATCACAGCGCGTATTTCGCGTGTCTTTCTAGGAGCGAGCGCTTTGCTAGGGGGGCAGAAATGGTTTTCATTAAAACAGGTCTGTTTACTTTTTATGTTGGCGTATATTCATACTGATAACTTTTTCTATCAATCCTTTTAAGGACATTTTCAACCCGTCGTCGGCGTAATAACAATAAAACTTCTGCTGTCTTAAATACAGTATCCACAAAAATGTTAATTTTGTTTTGGGAAAATTTATTAATTTTTCTTTTTTAGTGAAATCCCTGGATATATCGATTACTTAGTTACAACCACATCTGGCGGAAGCGCGCTGTGAAACGTTTTTATCCCCCTGATACCCTTTGGGCGGATTACGGGACGCACCTATCGGGAAAAAAACGAGTCGGATTCGCGACCGCATGGTTCCGTGTATGTATACATAGTATAAAACAAAGTAGATCGTTTAAAATACGAAATTTACTTTGATTCGGTTTTCTTTAATGATTTCAGAGGAAGGTTTACATGTTAATACTAATATTAAAAGGCTGAAGAGTTTGTTTGAACGTGCTAATCTCAGGAACTACTGGTTCGAATTGAAAAACTATTTATGTGTTGAATAGACCATTTGCCGAGGAAGGCTTTAGACTATATATCATGCAACTATTATAAAACGCTGCAACTATTAGGAGTGAAGAAATATTAGAAAATGTAAAAAAAACGCGGAAAGTTATTCATCCTTGAGGGCTTCCGTTGCGTGCGCTGCGAAAACGGTTCAAGATACCAAAAATGTATGTATGAAAGAATTTTTCCTCTTGAAATTATCTAAAAGAATGTCTACGATAGTATGTGTCTATTATTAAGGTAAACTCACTAGAACCGTTTTTATGGTAATCAAATTTGGTCGAAATTAAGGCATGATTTGTTATAATATTATAAAAAGGATAGAATTGTATGGATGGATATTTGTAACGAATAAAATCTACTTGATGAAGGGACGAAAAAAAACGCGTGTAACACCGCGCGGTACAGCTAGTAATGTATATTTCCAAAACAACGTTTGCCGGGTCAGCGAGTACTTAGTATAAGACAAAGTCGCCTCCCGCTGTCCGTCCCTATGCAAGGTCTAATGCCTTTAAAACTACGCGACAGATTTTGCTGCGGTTTCCTTAAGTAGATAGAGTGATTCTTAATTAAGCATTGTACCTATGTACAATGAATAAATATGTATAACAGCAGAGAAATTCTGTTAATAATGCATATTGACAAAACAACACCTAGTCAAACTGAGCATCGTAAACAAAAAATCTGTTGTATGAAATATTTATTATTCATTTTATTTCGTGGTTTTTAAGTAGGCAAATAATGTAAGTAACTCAATATTCTGCGAATATTTCATGCTTTGATATTGCCGTTATTGCCAATATCGAGTAAACATGCATCACGTTATATGAGACTCCTAATTAATATTTATTTTATTGTTAGTTGATAAGCTCGGTTTTACATAGTTTTGTTGTTCGCCAACAGAAATACTTCACCAACTCTCTGTTATTGGTATTTTATGTACAAAATGTTAGTACTGATTACTATTTTAAGGTTTGAATATTAAATTATGCTGAAATGTAATTTTATTTAATAATAATTTGACCTATTTTTTTATTTAATACTTTATTGCACTAAAAATTCAAAGGGTGGACTTAATACTAAAGTCTACCAGTAAATCTCACAACGGGAGAACATAAGTACGGGTCAGTATTATAAACATACACCAGTAAATCAAATTACAATACAAACAAAGAAGAAAATTTGACAGCATGTACAAACGTTCACAGAAACTTTAAATACATATATTTTAATAACTTAATAAATAATAAATACATATATAATATATTAAGCATACAAACTAAATATGAACATAACACAAAAGTAGTTATTTGTAGGATTGGAGATAGTGCCTCTTGAGGAGATTTCTAAAAGAAGGACGGGAGGGGACTTTCCTGACATCAGTAGGAAGAGAGTTCCATAAGCGGACAGCTGCCACGGCAAAGGAATTTGACATGAAGCCAGATTTGTGGGTGGGGACATTAAGTAGAAAGTTGCTGGATGAGCGGAGATATCGGGAATAATTGGTTGCAACGTAAGAAAATGAGTCCTTCAGATAGATAGGCCTTTGAGGTTCTAAAAGTACACCGTACAGGAGACAGAGGATTCTAACTTTCCTACGCTCCGGATCACGCAACCAATGAAATTTTTCACGCAAAGACGAAACGTGGTCGTATTTCCTCAAGGAGAATACAATACTTAAATGTAATTAAAAATATTCTATGTAACATTTTTGTGCCCTACAGGGTCCATGATTGTGTTTAAGACCTAAACTGTGTTTAAGATCTTTTAAGATATTGTAGGAAAGCAATAAAACATTAACCCCCGTACCAAAAAACGCGTTATCACTTATACAACGGTTATTACAGGTATACTTGAACCGGTTATTCCGTATTTGACATATAACTGACAAGTTAAGTTGAGCTTTGTGTATCTTCGAAATAGCAATTCCGCCATTATTAGTAAGGCCCAGAGTATATATTTATAATTGATAAAAAATACTTTTGTACCGATAATAAAACAAATCATCAAAACAGCCCAGGGGCCGATGGACGAGACGAGAGGTTAATAATAATTTTGTGTTAATAGCCAGCTCCCGTTTCACCCTTTATATACGGAACCCTAAAAACGTACGAGTTTCAATATTAAATTGCCGTTTGCCTATTTTCTATCGTAATCACTCCCTCCGAAGCGGCGGCCAAAATAGAATGTCAAGCCGTTGACACAGTTTTGTTTATCGGCCAAGTGCGAACACTCTTCATCAGCTGCAACTACACTCGTGAGCAAAAATTCCGGGTCACACATAATTTTGTGTACACAACACTATCTAAATATCTCCTATCTAAATATACTAAAGGAAACAATCGTAAAGTACCCATTATTGTCTTGTAATCAGTAACACTCAGTACCTTCAGAAATATACTGCGTGTAAGAGGACCCCGGGGAACGTTGTTGGGCTCGTCAATATGAACAACTATTATTATGGCGACAATGCGGGGAAACACAGAAAAAAATTTTTCATTTCCATATAAAAATAGACAAAAATATTTGATGACGTTTTGTATGGGGATTGAATTTTTTTTTATTCATTTCCCCACTTGTCGCCATAGTAAAATTGTTCATATTGATGAGCCCAACAACGTTCCCCGGGGTCCTCTGACACGCTGTATATGACCCGAAATTTTTGCTCAGGAGTGTGTTGAAAAATTTACCATGCTATTTATTACCTACCCATTCTGTTTATATATAGGAGGAAATTAGAACGCCTCATCTTGGAGCGGTTCTCGTAAGACGATTAAATAAAGCTCATATAGTTACTACATGCAATCTGAAGCGTGACAGACGCACAGTTCGTTAGCTTTTTGAGTAAACAATAGACTGACAGAATGTTATTTTGTACTTCTAATCTTCTCTGGTGACTTACTATAGTCTGGCAAATCTAACAATTCCGTTTTGACAGCTGTGAACGCATACATAATATATTGTTTGTCAAGTCTTCAAAACATATGCAGATGACAGCTGTCAAAAGGCCATTGTTAGATTTGCCAGGGTTTAAATGGGTGAGATATAATTAAAAAAATACAGCTTTTCAGGTAATTAAATTCTAACTAACTGTACCACTTGAATGAATATACTCTTTATAGGTAACCTACTCGTATTGTTACTCAGGGTTTTATTGTTCGTTTTTGTGGGAATTCTCAGGGATGTTACTGAGGGATAATGTAGCATTCTAATGGTGAAAGAATTATCGAAATCCATCCAGTACTTTTTGAGTTTATTCGTGACAAACATCCACACAATTCTTGAACTGCGCTGGATAATTAACTGTTCCAACAACTGTGTCTATCTTGTTAACCGTTTCGTGGCGTGCCTTTTGACGCGATAACAATAATAAACATTCTATTGTCTTATTTTAAGCGCCCCGGAAAGTATTAATGTACCTCAGAAATCTTCGTTCGGTTGTCATCGTGTTTTTAACTGTCGCATTATTTTTCCTCTCCTTCCACTTCTCTCGGATTGTTTGTTTTGTTTGTGTTTTGCATATTATTCATTTTGATACATAAAACATGTATCATCACCAAGGTTACAGTTAATAGCCTCTGAAAATTCCGCTGGTTCAGAGATTATTTAATATTATTAACATAGAGAAAAAATAATCCCTATTTCCCTTTGTTGCGGCTGATGTATCTAGTTGATGCAACAACTACAGTAATTTTAATTACTTGGTGTCGGGTTTTACTTATTATAAAGAACAGATACTTACGTAAGAATATTTCTTAGAAAATATGTAGTTGCAGGATAAAAATTACCGTGAGTGAATTTCAATTATCTCGGCCCGACAGAGTGGTTAATTATAAATATAATTAACGTTTCAAAGAAGTATTTTCACGACGGCTTCAAGGTAACTATGAATATAGCCATCATAGTGAACCAAGGGCAACCGGCGAGGAAAATAAAAATTGACACTTCCTGTCATCACGTCAGTCACTCAGATATGCCACTTCATTGACTGACAGAAAAAAACACTAAAATAATATTATGGTAAGCGAACTCGGAGGAACTTTTTTAACAGGAAATTAAGTGACTTAATCGAGAAAACGTTCACCCAAACGATTAGAATTAGAAACATGTTTAAATTAGTTTTAATGAATCTCGGAAGAAGTTCAAAAAAGTTTTGATGACTTATTTATTATTGAAGCAAGTTTTTTTTTATTCACTATATATTATTCTGACGTTGTTACGGTGATTCATCCACTAGGTTTTTGCACCATTTTGCAACGCTGTTCATCTGGGAGCATTTTACTTGGGCATGTGCATGTACAAGGGTATAGAGCAACCATATTTTTTCACTCCATGGCACCTGATCAGTCAGACCTGACCAAAAATTCCACTGAGCATCGACTTTTTTTACGTGGGAGAATCCTCTATGACGCCCCGCCGCCATGGGGATAGAGAATAGCGAACTAGGTGTCGGGCTGTTACCGATTAAACCCTCACGATGTTCTTCGTGTCGCGAGCTGGATTAGTCCTGGAAGTAACCGAAACAATTGCATCAGGATCACCGGGTATCATGACCTGACTATCACGAATAGCAAAAAACGTTGGTAAACTGATGCTTATATTATCTTTGAGCTTTGTCCCTGCCAATCCCGGAAGAGCATTCAAGTATCTTTTCATAACAAAAAAACGTTTTAAAATAGTGACGCACGTGCATTTGTTAACAAAACACCTGCGACCCGAAGGGTTTCCCACACCGTTTATTTTTAAGATTTTTTATCATACAAAATTAGAGCTGTTGAAAACAATATTTTAATCCCGTGTTGTGCCAAAATATATAAATAACTAAGAGTTTGAACTTGGCACACTTCAGTCTTCGCTGCGCCTACTTCCGTCATGTGGATAATACACGTATTGAAGTATGTTATTGAAATTATTTTCAAGTTTTTTTTTGTGAGTTCAACAAAATATATCTGCTCTTGAAAAGTGTCGTACGAAACTTTAAATTGTTTTAAGGTAAATAGCCCAATGATATTAGAATGTCGTTAAAATCAATGATTTATTCTTGAAAAGCCAATAAACTGTCAGAAGAAACATTTCGCTTTCATGCTATTGATTAATGGTTTGAACGATGCGTTAAACGAACATATGATCCATCCATCATAATCACATCCATCGTTAATTTTATTATATTGACGCCTTATAATGCCAGAGCATTAGCATTTTCATAAGCATCATAATGCATAAACGTTCATGTAATGCATGTTTTGTTAATAAATAAATTAGGCAAATATTGTTTTTTTTCAATCTCGTGACCACGGCTGTAGATGTAACTGTGTAGAAACGTAGAGCAAATAACGAAGGTAAGCTGAACGCTTATGTTTGGTGAATTTCGCGTCGTAATACCCGGTTTAAACTATTAATATAATAAATTAGGCACTTATTAAACAGATGTCATACAACGGACATGTATACAGTGTGAATCGGAAATACCCTTTTAAGCCGAAATGTACAGTGTCTATAGACCATTCGGCAACCATTTCAGCAAGTGTAAATACTCCTGGAAAAAATCGACCTCATAAGTAACTTGCAAAAAGCAAAATCAGCTGATCAAGTTTGTATGGAGACGTCGATTTGTATTTCTTAGGCCTGCAAAATTGATTTCAATGTCACATCACCAAAACCGAGGAAAAATAGTTGGTGGGTCGAGTATCCTATTAATACAAGATTGTTAATTATTAAAATAATGTATATTATACGTGCGAGGAGAGAGTTGTACTCCGTCGGTCCCAGTAGACCTACTCGTCGACTTACTATTATGTACACTGTTACCAAAAGAAAAAAGGACGCTATTCTTAGTTGTGGGAAAAGAATAATTATCCTTAAGCGGTCCTGAAGTTCAAACAGTAATTAAGCACATATTCGCATGAAATTAATTAGATGTTATGCCTTTTCGTCGTATAATGGGAGACTAACAAACATTGTCGTGCATGAACACCCCGCCGCCATAGAGAAATTGAACGGGGTAGTCGGACTCTTAGCGACTGAACCCCCAGGATATCGCGATGTCGCATTCTTCTTGCGGTTCTTAGGAATTCCGTCAGGACCATTATGTCGAATCAGCCTATATTAATGCCTAAGAACATTGAGTTGGAAAATGTTGTAAATAAAATTTAACGTATGCAGTTCGTCTACTATTATTATAAATTCGATGTGATTGTGTAAGTTTGTTACATATTCTAAACTACTTGTAAAATTCCAAACAAATTAAGAAATTTTGCGGAACTAGAGTAGGCTATATTTTTATCTACTAACAAGTGAACCCAACAGACGTTGTCTTTACTGAATTATATCAATTTCAAATTAGTGTGGCTTATCGTGCAATTTCATTTGTTTTCTGTCATAAGAACCTTGCCCTGACAAGTTAACCCAAGAAAAAAGAATTAACTAAATCAGTTTTGGAATTTTAAGCTTAGTTAAAAAAAACATTAATTAAATTGCAAATTTTAAAAAATCCCCGATTTGAAATGTTCGTAATGAAAAGGCACGACCTTTTCATTTGATACCCCACGTAGACATATTTATTCAAGTTAAATTTTTAATTCCCACTTTCAACCCCCACAACTTTTGAGTGGGTGAACAGATATCTATCAAATATCGCTAAGAACACGGTCCTTGAACCTTCGCGATCAGAGATCTTAAAACAAAATTCATTAAATACCAAAGCTTTTTATTAGAGACTCTTCCCGCGAAAAAAATGAGGGAAAAAAATTGTATTTATTTTTACTCTTTAATAAATATTTACTTTATTCGTTTTAGGGAATGGCAACGTACGTGTATGTGCGCAATTGGTACATATAAAGGTACGGGGACATAGCAAATCAGATTCAATTTGCCATCCTTTCAAATGTGCTCCATCGTAGACCACGTCGCTGCTTAACATCAGGCAGGATGGTGATCAAACGCTTGTTCATAGTGATTAAAAAAAAATTCAAATGCACCGGAAGTATGCGTAACGCTTACTAACAATGAAAGTAATGGGCAACAAAATTTAAATCATTCGTATAAAGAAAATTTAAAAAAAAATCAATCAATCAAATAAAAAAAGATTAGATCGTGGATTAGAGTCTGGTAACTGGACGTGTACCGATGGGACTCTTTTTGTTCAGAGCTTATTATGTAGGTACGCATCGCAACGATCGCACGGTGAAGTACAACATCGTGATGAAATGGCTTCACAATGTAGAGGTATATATACTATAACGATGCGATCACCCTCTGTCACGTTGGGTTAATTACGCTTGACGAACCGTGGGCATTTGAGGAGGAGAGCAAATGCCTCTGCCTACCCTGCTTTGGGAAAAACTGTGAAGCGTATTTTTCTTTTTTGTTGAAAAGAAGAAATGGTAAGATAAAAAAAAATACACTTCACGCCTTTAATGGTAAGATAGGTATAGTAAGGAAAATCTGATGATGACATCCCAGAGAAATAGAGGAAAAGCTTCAAAAGTTATTTAGTTTTTAGTTTCCTGGTTGATATTGGTTCTTTTATATTGAAATTGATTCCCGACACTTTATTCGGTTACATTTTTTACTTCCAATATTATACTTATGATAGAAATACCTTTGACGTGACCTTTGATGTCAAAGCCTATGCCTTTGAAATGCCCTATCGAAATGATGAACCATAGTAGATAAAAGATTTTTTGTCGTGAGAGTCAGGGGAAATCGAATATTTTTTTTTTGTATACGAGAATAATTTCGTGTGTAACGATATAAATATACTGGTTTTACCTTTACTGGTACCTTTACATTAAAAATAGCGAGCTCTCTACTAATAAATAACTTGCTCATATAAACAAGGCAATAAACCCGCTACATTTCATATTTCCGCTCAGCATTGCTATCTCCTTCCATTGTTATGCCGTAGACAAAGACAGGACCAATCATTAGAGCGAGGTACAGTAGTGGACAACGTGTCTTATTGTCTTGAGCTGGGATTTCATATGCGAATATATACCTACGTAGTTCAGCCTTAAAGGCCTTTGCTGCTTGACCGTCATATAAATTTTCATTAGAGGTCTTCCTGGGAATTCCTCATACCTGCGTAATAAATAAGCCTGGAGAATATCGCCTACGTTGGTATTAATGTTATTTCTGTGTTCAAGTACCTACCTACTTACGCTTTTATACTGGCGTTAGTCTCAAAGGAATCGCACATGACGTGTAGGCAAGGCAGATACCATACTACGATAAAATAAAATGGAATAAGGAAAAATAATTGTAGGAGTATTTCCTAGAATGTACCTTTGAAGGTACAAATCAGGAGATGGCCGACAGTAGAGCTACCTTCTTACGTCGGCTTACCTTCTTCTTAAGAGATTATGTAAACTGTTGTTTTTTTTTTATGTATACCTATGACAAAAGTACGATTCACAAAGTGTGCACAAACGATGCGCAAAAAATATGTTCAAGGAAAAAACACTTTTTCTTTAACCTGTACAAAGAATTCATAATAAAAACTACTGAACGGATTTTGACGAAACATCATGGACAGATGTCTACATAAAAATATTAACCTATGTATGATATAAAACATAAATATATCCTGTGTTAGTAATTTGGATAGATTAATTTTTGAATTTAGAACCACGTCGTCATTTACACGAATAATGGTAATACAAAATCTCCACAGTTTTTCCTTTAGAAGAATCAATGCGCAATTTTGTACCAGAAATCGATTTAATAAATACACATTGGCATTTTTGGACAATGATTCAGGTACCTACATATTACTACCCCTATAATTTGTCAATGTAAGCATTAATTTATAATGCTAGTATAGTATTACATAAAGAAAAAAAGAACCGACTTCAACCAGTAAAATTTGACATAGTATATGTGTTTTTCTCATGGATGCCACTATCGGAACTGAACCAAATTTATATGGGACCAAACGGGAAGCACCAGCTTTCAAATAAAATAAAAAACATCCAAATCGGTTCACCCAGGCGAAATTTCTGAGGTAAAAAACATTAAAACATACAGACAAATTGAGAACCTCCTCCTTTTTTGAAGTCGGTTAATTACAGTTACCTATGGCCATAGCTAGAAATGACGTAAAGTCTGAAAATTCTGTCCTCTAAACGTAAATAACATAAAGCTTAATTTGGCTACAAATCTGGATGGTTCTGGCAGAAGCAATCTAAACTGACGAGCCGCTGTGGGTGAAGCGTTACATGAATGTACTTGAATGAAACGTAATTGCCGTGCCTATAACTAGGTAGGCTATGTACCCCTTAAGCGTGGCGTATTTCGTGAATAAAATTATGTGTATACACTCGTAAGCAAAAATTCCGGGTCACACATAAATTAGTGTCCACAACACATCTAAATAAATATTTCGCAATCAAGGAGAGCTAACTGAGTAAAAGAAAATGTTTTTTAAATACAATAATATATGTAGCTGAAGAAATTTATGCAGTTTTGTTGTTTTCTATTCATCATTAATTTGCGACACAGGTTCGCCTAGTGCGGTGATTAAAGAAACTTATCGTACAGTCTGGCTAGCGAGACGTATCGCAAACTACCCTACATAATAAAAAATTGTTGCTGTGTACATTGTAACTAGTTGTAATTAATTATGTTTATGTTATTACTACTTACAGAATTATAATATAACTAGCTGACCCGGAAAACATGTTTTGACCACATACCATTATAAATCCCTGTGAAATTTTTGTCAAATCCCTGTGAAATTTCAAGTTCCCAAATATTACTTAGAAATGCTAACTTATACTTAGACATATCCAATGAAAAAGGGGGCCATGTAAAGGCATCTTTACTTTTATTTTACGCGAGGGGATTTTGATGAACCAAAAAGTTCACTAGAATCCCCTAGGGGATTGAACTGGGGGATCCTGATGAACACACCCCAAGTTCTATTCTCTGACTTCGGGGTCATGATTCGGATCCACTTTTTCTTAGTCAGCAAATAATAGCGATTTCAATGGTATTACTTCTTTTTCTGAACAAAGATATTATTTTTTGTTACAAATGTTAATGCTGCAACTGTCACAACACATTTCGTTGCAAATGTTGGATAAGAAACGATATATTTAAATAAGTTTTAGTCCTAAAAATGTACTGTTGGAATCGCTATAATTTTCTGAGTAAGAAAAAATTGGTCTGGACCAAAGTCAGCCTGGATGTACCCGGAATTTATGCTCACGGCTGTATTTAAAAAAAACAAGAATCTGTTTCCTGAAATACGACCTAAGTAATTCCGTTGCCGAGCTAAGTAATTTTAGATACCATTTTATTTATGGATATCCCTCCACGTGCACGTGTCTGTGATTTTGTTATTATTATTTTTTCAAATGAACACATTGCCTTGATCCCATGTTAAGTACCTACTTGTGTTAAGGAATTCAGACAGAGAAAATACACTTACGTAAATCCTTTTTTTTCTTTTAAATATTGTTTAATATAACACCACATCACACTAATAGTTTGTTATAATATACACTGTATATGATTGTTACTTCTTCACGTCTAAATGCGCTCATGTCGTTTAGACGTGAAGAAGTAACAATAGATAAATTATGGTATGGAGTTGAGAGTGGAAAAGCTGACACGTATTACTATCTCGAAATTCCCGCGGGAACGGGATTATTTTCGTAATTAAAAAAAAGTTTTGTTGCGTTTTGTTTTGTTATTCATATTAGGACAATGTTCTTATGAAACCAAAAAAAATAAATGCGACTAATAAATGTATCATCATTATCATCATCAACCCATACTTGTCCACTGCTGGACAAAGGCCTCAAGTAAATGTATACTAATTCGAAATTCATCGTTAGGATAAAACAAAGTTTGCGGGCTTGACTAGTTGTAGATAAACATTGCATTAAAGTTAACAAACACCAATCATATAGCACCGGTCCTAATATCGGTACATCTTCTTGTTTCATGTAAATACGAGTAACACAGACATTTTAAACCAAATGCCCTCTTTATTAAACTTGATTGGAAAATTTTTTTGACCGTACTTATGAGTTTCTTAACCCTTAATCAAACAAAGACTAGTATATTCCCACTTGAGCAACACATACTTTGAACCTTATTGAATCTCTTCACTGGAATTATCTAAAGATTTCAGAGAAGTTATCACAGAATAATCACATAAGGTATGTAACACTACAGGACACAATATGCCTATTTGGACATTAAACAATAATTTCACATTGTCCTTCAAAGCTAGATTTTATGATAAACATCACCTGGGTTTATGTGATGACATCAATGAGATAGGGAGAAAGGTAATTAATTAGAATAACAAACGTCAATAGAGTACAAAATCCATCAGAAAAACACCTAACCTTGTCTGATTAAGTCTTAAACAATTTTGATGATTATTTTTTTGTTGGAAAGAAGATGTTTCATAGGTGCCCCCATCATACGGTAGTCAGGGTTTGAAGATTTCCGACCCGATAAATAAAGGGGACATTTAAAAAGTAGGTGCGATCGATTGATCTCGGAAGAAGTCGTTTCCTTTTTCTTTAAAATTATGTTTCGCATGAAAGAAATTCAATATTGAACGGTTGTAGGTAATAGGGAATAAATTCATTTATATTTATTGGCAACCATTCCGTTTGTCTCGGAAGGACACCTACCTACAAATTTACGACCAGACACGATCCACAAACATCAAATAATCTATTGGAGATGTTTTTTTTTTATTCGCTTTTTCTTCCCATCCATTACTTTCAGGACAAGTACAGTTACGGCCCCTAGTACTATGTTAAATCTAAAATCTTTTAATGGTATGAACAGTTACGTTTTTATACATTGCTTCTTGTTATAACAATATATAACGTCCACTGCTGGACGAGGGCCTTCCCCAATGATTTCCGTCATTTGGGGGGAAATACCAATAATCGCCACGCTTGGCAATCGCAGTGTTGTGGTTTAACTCGCAGACAGCGCTGCCGGCCGTTCTATGGAGAGTTCCCTCGGTCGCCTCTTACGACCTCCACGACGGGAAAAGTTAGGCTGGAGCGACACGTGAATTCTATTCGCCATCACCACACGGCTAATCTAAAAGTTATCTATATAAAAATAATTATACCTACTTCAAATCGGGGTTAAAAGTATTAGCACAGGTACTTACTAAGTAAATGCCCACGGTGCACCAAGCTTATTAATTAACCCAAAAAGTTAACTGGTGGGATTTCTTAAACAAAAATCAGTAGGTACTCAAGTTTCAATTGATCATAGTTTGTCTCTTTTACCCAAACACTATTTGAGCGGGACAAACTTTACCTGAGCAGAGATCTGCGATTGAGGGGCCTTTCAGAATACGGGTCTAAGTGAGCTCACGTGACCTGAATATTGGAAAGTGTCCTCTCTAGTACCCGGATACGTAGACACCTAAAGCTTTTATTGGCTTGCAAAATAACAAGGTTTACATTGCCTGATGGTAACTTCGTTTGTTTGGGACGGGATCGACAAAGGTAAATCTATGTCTATAGAGTAGTTACCTACTTTGATTTACTTCGATTTTAGATTACCTTTTGAGTACTTTTGTATGTAACTACGATCAGCGGAGCGGAGCGGAGCGGAGCGGAGAAAGCGGTCTATAAGTTTTAATGACATTTCCTTTCTCACTAAGGGAAATGGAAAACATCAATAAGGTTGAGTTGGAATATTTTTACAAGTAATAAATGAACGGTAATGCATAGTACAAAACTCAGACCAAAAACTATACAGGGTGATTCAAATCGGCCAGTATGGGAAAGTCTGAAACTATCTAACTTCACGTTTTGGACAACCTTACAATAATGAAATTCGTACATATCTTGCAAGTTATTTAAGCCAAGTAGTAGAGTACTTTGATACTTTTGCAAATACTTTGTCTGTACCTGTTAATGTTCACATCCTAATTTGGTTAGAAATTATATTGGAAGTTGTGGGTATGTGCTTATCCCGCTTCGGGATTAAAACATAAAGCCGTATTTCAGGAAACACCTGCCCGCTTTTGTTGCAGTAAGTCAGGTTGTTACAGTCAAAACGCATAACCGATGAAAACGACTTCTAGCTGCAAACTCGTTGGGTAGATAATAGTGATTTTGACCGGTTATGCGTTTTGACTGTAACATATCTACGGAGTTTGAAATATATCACGGCAATACGACCAATGAGAACACAACGATTTTCCAATTTCCTGTTGCGTACAAATAGTCGGTATATTGGCGTACACATGTTCAATAGTATGCAGATTTTAATAAACAATGCATTTTGACAATGAATCGTCGAGGACCATCAGTCCCAAGGTGTATTCTACAATTTCAAGCGTAGTCACATCGAGTTGCTGGGAGCGCATATTTGTCTCTCTCTTTCTCCCTAGATCGCCGAGAGTGGGAAAACAAGATGCTAGAGCGACGAGGATTGCCAGCGTACCGCCAAGGATAGTAACATTTCTTCAATTTCCGATCCTATTGCTAACTATTAAAGTACACAAGGAGGATTGACACACGTATGTGACATGCCCTTAAATTTTCAGTCTTTGAATGAGGTCAAGTGCCGGCTCACAATAACAAAACCCTGAAGTCCATGCCTCATTAAAAAGAAAAATAAAGCTTTCGTGAATTTTTAAGGGTCGTTTTCACCTCATTTTCAAAGTAACTCTCGAGTACTTTGTTAGAAGTCTAGTTTCCTACTTTAGCGGTTCACCGGCTGTGAGCCGGGTGGGTGTCTTTGCTGTGAACAAAAGAACGTAAGTACCGATGTGAAACTTTTTGAATATCGTAGTAATCATCAATTGTAAACGAGTCGTATTGATCGGTAACATCATTAATAGCTTTGAAACATTTCTACTTATCTGTGTACTCACTTCTTTGTAATCTGTTGGTATTTTTGAGCTATTTACAAAGTTCAGATCAACATTAAAATTATTCATTATTATTACGTCTTACCCAAAAAATATTATACGTCTTAATAAAAAGTATAGTTTGAAAAGTATACTTATATTTCACGGATTAATCAAACAGAGTATGGCCATTTTTGCCAGATACCCATTAATTTTACTCTCGTAGTAGGTAAGAATATAGAATACACAAAAATAAATATAAATATTATTTAACGATATAAAATTACAGTAAAATTTCAACAGTAAATAAAATTTTCATACACCTACTCGCGTTCAAAAGTAAATAATAATGTAGTACTACGTACAATGGTCCATTAATTAAAAATCAACTCTAAAATAATAACAGTAAGGTTGACAGGAAGGAAACAGATTAATAATTGAGCGAATGCAGTGGGGCGGGGAGCAACGGGAGACAAGCACGCGGATATTGGACCAGGCGCTCGTACAAAGGAAGTCCTGCTCGGCATTGTTCATTTGTACTGAAGGAAAACCGTCAATGGGTTGGCCCCTTACTCAATTTGCCATTTATAATTATGTTGTAAAGTGGAGAACTTATTTAAAGATAAAATTGAGCATTGATTGACGGTACAATGAATTTTGTCTTTTTTTTACTATGATGAAAGAAATACACTTTCCGCCTTTTAGGTACTTCCAAAGCGGGATATGAGGCGTGTAAAAGTAAAAGAGGCCCATAAATTGTACACGCTTCATTGAAGCAAATCTCGAACTCACAATCTCACAACTAGTAGTCACAGATACTCCTACAAATAATTTTAAAGGAAAAAGAACCGACCTCAATCAGTACTAGTACTATACGATTTTTAAAGTTACTCTCGGTTCATCGGGCTTTCCGTCATCAAACAAACCCTCACTTCTACTACGAAACCAAATCATGTGATATGTTCTATCCTTTGATATATCTTCTTTCTACCAAAAAAAAATCATCAAAATCGGTTTTCATAAACGACAAAGTAATCGGCGAACAAACATAAAAAACATATGCGATCGACTTGAGTAAGACTTCTTTATTGAAGTCACTTCAAAAATGTCAATTTGAAAACATACTGTCAGGGTTCCCCTTACTGAGACCCGGGGGACCCGAGCAGGAAATATGAAATAAAACCACAGTTCCCAGGGTTGTGGTGTTTATTTAAATTTAAACATTTATTGTCTATACAGTTGACCTCAGGATCGGAGTACGTGGTTACTGCTTCCTTGAATATATGATAGGTATCAATTCCTAATTTTTAAATTTGTTTAGACCTTATTTCTCTACCTGCCGAGATGAGCCTTGGAATAACTCCTCGCGGACAGCCGGCGCAGTGGTGTCCGGGGAGAGGTCCCTCCGCCTCTTTGCAGTGGTCCCAGTATTCAACGCAACGTGGCGTTGAGACCGCGTTACCAACAAAGTATCTGTTAGCTATAACATGTGTGATCCTTCGGTAGGCTATATCTGTGTGATCCCTGGAAGGAAAAGGACAGGTTATATTGGCCCTCCTTCATAGAAATTATACCAGCATAAGTACCAGCATAAGATTACACCGTATTTCTTACCTCCCAGCCCACACCTAGCCTTCTAAAACGTATAAGGTTAACAATAACCTTTTGGCCACAACGTGCGCACTGTAGGAAGAACAAAGACATTCGTTAGATTTATGGAGGATTTACAATGTGGAAATTCATATCGAAAAACAAAAGGAATACCTTGGGATCTTACAAAAAAAAAACGGAACAGAATGCTCCTGCGCACTTGGTTGGCACGACACAATATTGATTTTCCTGACAATCGAATTCTTTCCTGGAACAAGATGAATAGTCGGTAATCTGTCGTTTGTCCACAAAGGTTCTCTTATTTTCTCAGCATTTCCTAAATGCCTTACCTTTAAACAAATTCTAGGCAGCTTGGTGATTGCGTAAGCCTCCGCCCTGGGCGGCAGAAAATTTTGCAATGCCGGCGTCACTCCCTTCAATCAGCTAAACTGACTCCCGTGATTGACATCGGCCCCTTACTTTATTGACAAACGACAGACCAAGGAACCGACCCCTAATGCCAAACTCCGTTTGTTCCGTAAATATTTCATTTCCAAGTGCAACGTTACAGTCCCCCCCCACCCAGGAAAGTTTCGACTGGGGAGAAACAACGATGCCCTCAGCGTTTCGTGAAAAACCTAACACAAGAAAAAATATAATTGTACATACAATATGTACTAGACACAACCACCACAACCCTAGGTAACGGGAATTTTGTATTTATGGAAAACTATCCTATAACTATTATGCTCACAACACATACGGCTGCACAACACAACATTTCTAAAAATATTTTCGACTTCCAGAAGGATCATGCCCAGTGATACCTCTGGTAAGTCACTGCAGATGCACACAAAGAACAAAAAAAAATAACGGCCTTCTCCGCCAACCCATAGAAAGTAATCGAATAGCTTTTCTCTCCAGCTATGTCTGCAGTGAAAGAAAAAGAGTTAAAAAAAAAACAATCGAAATTGTTTAAAGGAAACCATCCGACTGTAGTCACGTAATGGTAGGCATTCCAACCATTTAGGGTAAAACACAATTATAGAGGTACCTAACAAGAACATGCTAGACGTAATATGTCTCAACCATCAACCTGGTGAAACGATACACAAAATAGACAAAATGTAAAAGAAAACATCAATTTAACCCTAACTACCGATCACAAGGTGACATATTCAAGACTCCTGCGCCGAGTCTTGAATACGCTAGCCTTGTTCTACTTTGCCTTGGCGTCGTTGGCCAACAGAAGGCTGGACCAACACGTGCGAGCACGTCCTACGGCGGTGGAACCCTACGAAGATCCTTAACGTGCCACGCACCTAGAAACTTTCCATCCATGGACTCCAACTCGACCACCAAAGGCGACTTCACACTACGAACCCGACATTTTTCATACTTAGGCGCCAACTTAGCAGCCTTAAAATTCGCGGCATCACTTGATTTGTAAGAACGCTTATATACAAGTTGACCAATGCTATACGTATCAGCTGGTCTCCTTCTGAAGTTATAATACCTAGCGTTTACACGGTGAGCCTTCAATATATTTGTTTTGACCTTTTCAAATATGTCACGCAAAACGCCTAAGTCTCCAGCGTACTCTTCACGCGGCATAATCACGTCATAGTCTCCTTCGTCCAGCCTGCTATAAAAGGTTCCATTTATCACCGGCTCCCTTCCATGAACTAAAAAGAACGGTGTGAACCCCGTGGTTTCATTTACAGAGCTATTTATAGCAAACTGAACTTGGTGCAACTTAGCATCCCAAGACCTATGGTCATCCTTGACATACGAAGCAATGGCTGTCATGATAGTCTTGTTATATCTTTCTACTGTATTTACCTGAGGTGCATAACGCGGGCCATAATGTACCTTTGGGATGTTATATCGCATCAACAGGTCACGGAACTCGGATCCAGTGAATTGCACTCCATTATCTGCAATTACTGTCTCCGGAATGCCGTGAGCCATCAAAACGCCTTTCTCAAAAATATCCGCCACTTTTTCGCTAGTAGCCCGACGCAAGGGAAATATCATGGTATACTTAGAGAAACAACAAGTGGTCACCAGAAGGTGCATAAATCCGGCGCGCGATCTAGGCAACGGTCCTACAAGGTCCACCGATACCACCTGAAACGGCCTGGAACACCTTTTAGGTTTTCCCATTTGCCCTGGTACAAGTTGGTTTGAATGTTTATATGTGCGACAAACCTCGCACTTATTAACATAATCTTTAACGTCCCTAAACATACCAGGCCAGAAAAATCTGAGCGCAAGTTTACGATGGGTTTTAAAAATACCTAAATGGCCTGATGTAGGCGGACAATGATGATCCGATATAATATTTTCCCTACCGCGTTGAGGTACCACCTCCTTCCAGTCATACTCCTGTGCCAAAACGTACTTTTCCCTACTATATCGAAACAGAACCCCGTTCTGTACCCTAAAATTTGAGTAATTAGTGGGATGCTTTTGACAGCCGGAAAATATCCCATCGTACCAACTGTCGCCTGTCGAGCTATCAAATTCTGCGATCGTCCCAATCGGAACCAACCTAGAAAGTGCATCAGGCACCACATTGTCCTTGCCCTTTCTATGTTCGATCTCGAAATCGAATTGAGATAATCGACAACCCCATCTAGCGAGCCGACCGGTTGGATTTTCCAACTTCATAAACCATTTAAGGGAAGCGTGATCGGTCACTACTTTGAAACGACGTAATCCTAAATAGGGTTCGAATTTCTCTACTGCGTAAACCACAGCTAAAGCCTCTCTCTCAGTGGCACTATAATTCCGTTCCGCCTTATTCAAAGAACGACTCGCGTATGCGACTGGGTGATCGACACCGTCTACTTTTTGAGTTAGAACACCGCCTATTCCGTACCCAGAGGCATCACAATGTACTGCAAAAGGTTTATCAAAATCCGGGCATGCCAGCACCGGGGCCGTAACCAAGGCGTTTTTTAACGCTTTGAAGGATTGTTCTGCCTCTTCGGACCACTTAAATTTCGTCTTGGGGCTGGTAAGCGCATTTAACGGGGCCGCGATACTCGAAAAATTCCTTATGAAACGACGATACCACGAACAAGTCCCCAAAAACATTTTAACTTCCTTCGAAGAGGTAGGCCGCGAAAATTCTAAAATAGCACGCACTTTATCTGGGTCGGTTCTTAACCCATACTCGTCTACAACATACCCCAAATATTTTAGAGAACTCCTAAAGAATTTACTCTTCTCAAAGTTTATGGTCAAACCGGCATCTTTTATCTTATCATAGATACGATTTAATAAATGCATGTGTGTGTCAAAATCCTCACTGACACAAATAACGTCGTCGACGAAACAAAAAACCATACCCTTAGTTACATCACTACAAAACGGATGTCCGAACAGGCGATCCATCAACCTCTGTTGACGAGAAGGAGCCCCACACAAACCAAAAGGCATAACCTTAAATTTGTATAGCCCACGTCCGGGAACCGTGAAACTAGTTTTTTCTTGTGACGCAGTTTCTAATGGTATTTGCCAAAAGGAGGCCTTAAAATCTACTGAGCTAATGTAACGAGCGTTTCTCAAACTATCCAAAATTCGAGGTATGTAAGGTAAAGCGTACGCATCGCCCTTGGTGATCGAGTTGAGTTTCCTACAGTCGAGACAAAACCGTAAGGAACCGTCAGATTTCGGTACCATTAAAACCGGGTTGTTCCACGGCGACTCACTCTCGGTAACCACATCATGTTTACACATATATTCTAATTCGTTATGCAACTGTTTTAACTTTTCCGGTGACATTTGATATGGACGACACCTCATAGGAGGAGCGTCCCCAGTATCAATCTTATGTTCCGTTAGGTGGGTGCGACCCAGCCCCGTTTCCTCGAACGATATCGAATGAAACTTGTTCACCATAGCAGTAGCAATTTCTTTCTGAGAAGAAGACAACCGATCGAACGATTGTATGGTTTGCACCGCCGAACAACCCGCTTTTACAACGACACTTCTCGGCATAGGACGATAAGAGACGCTTTTCAAAACATTAGGCATTAACTCAAACTCTCTCCAAAAATCTACACCAAAAATTAAATTTGACACAATAGAAGGTATTACATAGAAACGGATGACCTTAGTCATACCGTGGAAGGTAATTGGTAAGGATATATAACCTAAAATTTTACATTCTGATCCATCCGCAACAGTTACCTGAGTCACATTATTTTTTTCCAAATTATATCCCAAACACAGAATTTTCCTATGGGCTCCATTTCCAATTACTGACACAGCTGCCCCAGTGTCCAATAGACCACAAAGGGTGATGTCCAAAACATCCACATTTAAATATGGCCTAACATCATTTATGTTTTGTTTAAACCAGACTGGAGAAACACTCCTGTTAAATTCAAAGAACTTTTTGACAAAAAGTACCCAATCTTTCCACTCTGGGGTGCTTCTACAGTCTGATCCTACAAGTTTTTTGTCCCAGTAGACTTGGAATTACACTTTGGACAGGACCTGGATGTATATCCTACCTCCCCACATTCAAAACACTTTATTATTTTGTCAGCGCTACAATCCTTTAAAACATGAGTGTCTGTCCTACAACGCTTGCAGAACACCGGTAAGGGAGGAACACCTTTTTTTATAACTCTGTTCCCCTTGTCCAAATTAGAGGCAACAACAGCCACAGTGTTCCGTATTGAGCGACCCCTGTATGCAAACTCCGGAGACATTGAAGTCTTCGGAGGTTCCACAAACAGGTCTGCCTGCTGGCGAGCCAATTCGATCTGTTTGCACTTCTCCTTCAATTGGGACAAGGTGGACACCTCACATAAGGCTAAACGTTCTGAGA
>SJJU01070441.1:0-13212 GCA_012932125.1 Conopomorpha cramerella
ACCTAGCCTTCTAAAACGTATAAGGTTAACAATAACCTTTTGGCCACAACGTGCGCACTGTAGGAAGAACAAAGACATTCGTTAGATTTATGGAGGATTTACAATACGGCAATTCATATCGAAAAACACAAGGAATACCTTGGGATCTTACCAAAAAAACGGGACAGAATGCTCCTGCGCACTTGGTTGGCACGACACAATATTGATTTTCCTGACAATCGAATTCTTTCCTGGAACAAGATGAATAGTCGGTAATCTGTCGTTTGTCCACAAAGGTTCTCTTATTTTCTCAGCATTTCCTAAATGCCTTACCTTTAAACAAATTCTAGGCAGCTTGGTGATTGCGTAAGCCTCCGCCCTGGGCGGCAGAAAATTTTGCAATGCCGGCGTCACTCCCTTCAATCAGCTAAACTGACTCCCGTGATTGACATCGGCACCTTACTTTATTGACAAACGACAGATCAAGGAACCGACCCCTAATGCCAAACTCCGTTTGTTCCGTAAATATTTCATTTCCAAGTGCAACGTTACAGTACCCCCCCACCCAGGAAAGTTTCGACTGGGGAGAAACAACGATGCCCTCAGCGTTTCGTGAAAAACCTAACACAAGAAAAAAATATAATTGTACATACAATATGTACTAGACACAACCACCACAACCCTAGGTAACGGGAATTTTGTATTTATGGAAAAAACTATCCTATAACTATTATGCTCACAACACATACGGCTGCACAACACAACATTTCTAAAAATATTTTCGACTTCCAGAAGGATCATGCCCAGTGATACCTCTGGTAAGTCACTGCAGATGCACACAAAGAACAAAAAAAATAAACGGCCTTCTCCGCCAACCCATAGAAAGTAATCGAATAGCTTTTCTCTCCAGCTATGTCTGCAGTGAAAGAAAAAGAGTTAAAAAAAAAACAATCGAAATTGTTTAAAGGAAACCATCCGACTGTAGTCACGTAATGGTAGGCATTCCAACCATTTAGGGTAAAACACAATTATAGAGGTACCTAACAAGAACATGCTAGACGTAATATGTCTCAACCATCAACCTGGTGAAACGATACACAAAATAGACAAAATGTAAAAGAAAACATCAATTTAACCCTAACTACCGATCACAAGGTAACATATTCAAGACTCCTGCGCCGAGTCTTGAATACGCTAGCCTTGTTCTACTTTGCCTTGGCGTCGTTGGCCAACAGAAGGCTGGACCAACACGTGCGAGCACGTCCTACGGCGGTGGAACCCTACGAAGATCCTTAACGTGCCATGCACCTAGAAACTTCCCATCCATGGACTCCAACTCGACCACCAAAGGCGACTTCACACTACGAACCCGACATTTTTCATACTTAGGCGCCAACTTAGCAGCCTTAAATTTCGCGGCATCACTTGATTTGTAAGAACGCTTATATACAAGTTGACCAATGCTATACGTATCAGCTGGTCTCCTTCTGAAGTTATAATACCTAGCGTTTACACGGTGAGCCTTCAATATATTTGTTTTGACCTTTTCAAATATGTCACGCAAAACGCCTAAGTCTCCAGCGTACTCTTCACGCGGCATAATCACGTCATAGTCTCCTTCGTCCAGCCTGCTATAAAAGGTTCCATTTATCACCGGCTCCCTTCCATGAACTAAAAAGAACGGTGTGAACCCCGTGGTTTCATTTACAGAGCTATTTATAGCAAACTGAACTTGGTGCAACTTAGCATCCCAAGACCTATGGTCATCCTTGACATACGAAGCAATGGCTGTCATGATAGTCTTGTTATATCTTTCTACTGTATTTACCTGAGGTGCATAACGCGGGCCATAATGTACCTTTGGGATGCTATATCGCATCAACAGGTCACGGAACTCGGATCCAGTGAATTGCACTCCATTATCTGCAATTACTGTCTCCGGAATGCCGTGAGCCATCAAAACGCCTTTCTCAAAAATATCCGCCACTTTTTCGCTAGTAGCCCGACGCAAGGGAAATATCATGGTATACTTAGAGAAACAACAAGTGGTCACCAGAAGGTGCATAAATCCGGCGCGCGATCTAGGCAACGGTCCTACAAGGTCCACCGATACCACCTGAAACGGCCTGGAACACCTTTTAGGTTTCCCCATTTGCCCTGGTACAAGTTGGTTTGAATGTTTATATGTGCGACAAACCTCGCACTTATTAACATAATCTTTAACGTCCCTAAACATACCAGGCCAGAAAAATCTGAGCGCAAGTTTACGATGGGTTTTAAAAATACCTAAATGGCCTGATGTAGGCGGACAATGATGATCCGATATAATATTTTCCCTACCGCGTTGAGGTACCACCTCCTTCCAGTCATACTCCTGTGCCAAAACGTACTTTTCCCTACTATATCGAAACAGAACCCCGTTCTGTACCCTAAAATTTGAGTAATTAGTGGGATGCTTTTGACAGCCGGAAAATATCCCATCGTACCAACTGTCGCCTGTCGAGCTATCAAATTCTGCGATCGTCCCAATCGGAACCAACCTAGAAAGTGCATCAGGCACCACATTGTCCTTGCCCTTTCTATGTTCGATCTCGAAATCGAATTGAGATAATCGACAACCCCATCTAGCGAGCCGACCGGTTGGATTTTCCAACTTCATAAACCATTTAAGGGAAGCGTGATCGGTCACTACTTTGAAACGACGTAATCCTAAATAGGGTTCGAATTTCTCTACTGCGTAAACCACAGCTAAAGCCTCTCTCTCAGTGGCACTATAATTCCGTTCCGCCTTATTCAAAGAACGACTCGCGTATGCGACTGGGTGATCGACACCGTCTACTTTTTGAGTTAGAACACCGCCTATTCCGTACCCAGAGGCATCACAATGTACTGCAAAAGGTTTATCAAAATCCGGGCATGCCAGCACCGGGGCCGTAACCAAGGCGTTTTTTAACGCTTTGAAGGATTGTTCTGCCTCTTCGGACCACTTAAATTTCGTCTTGGGGCTGGTAAGCGCATTTAACGGGGCCGCAATACTCGAAAAATTCCTTATGAAACGACGATACCACGAACAAGTCCCCAAAAACATTTTAACTTCCTTCGAAGAGGTAGGCCGCGAAAATTCTAAAATAGCACGCACTTTATCTGGGTCGGTTCTTAACCCATACTCGTCTACAACATACCCCAAATATTTTAGAGAACTCCTAAAGAATTTACTCTTCTCAAAGTTTATGGTCAAACCGGCATCTTTTATCTTATCATAGATACGATTTAATAAATGCATGTGTGTGTCAAAATCCTCACTGACACAAATAACGTCGTCGACGAAACAAAAAACCATACCCTTAGTTACATCACTACAAAACGGATGTCCGAACAGGCGATCCATCAACCTCTGTTGACGAGAAGGAGCCCCACACAAACCAAAAGGCATAACCTTAAATTTGTATAGCCCACGTCCGGGAACCGTGAAACTAGTTTTTTCTTGTGACGCAGTTTCTAATGGTATTTGCCAAAAGGAGGCCTTAAAATCTACTGAGCTAATGTAACGAGCGTTTCTCAAACTATCCAAAATTCGAGGTATGTAAGGTAAAGCGTACGCATCGCCCTTGGTGATCGAGTTGAGTTTCCTACAGTCGAGACAAAACCGTAAGGAACCGTCAGATTTCGGTACCATTAAAACCGGGTTGTTCCACGGCGACTCACTCTCGGTAACCACATCATGTTTACACATATATTCTAATTCGTTATGCAACTGTTTTAACTTTTCCGGTGACATTTGATATGGACGACACCTTATAGGAGGAGCGTCCCCAGTATCAATCTTATGTTCCGTTAGGTGGGTGCGACCCAGCCCCGTTTCCTCGAACGAAATCGAATGAAACTTGTTCACCATAGCAGTAGCAATTTCTTTCTGAGAAGAAGACAACCGATCGAACGATTGTATGGTTTGCACCGCCGAACAACCCGCTTTTACAACGACACTTCTCGGCATAGGACGATAAGAGACGCTTTTCAAAACATTAGGCATTAACTCAAACTCTCTCCAAAAATCTACACCAAAAATCAAATTTGACACAATAGAAGGTATTACATAGAAACGGATGACCTTAGTCATACCGTGGAAGGTAATTGGTAAGGATATATAACCTAAAATTTTACATTCTGATCCATCCGCAACAGTTACCTGAGTCACATTATTTTTTTCCAAATTATATCCCAAACACAGAATTTTCCTATGGGCTCCATTTCCAATTACTGACACAGCTGCCCCAGTGTCCAATAGACCACAAAGGGTGATGTCCAAAACATCCACATTTAAATATGGCCTAACATCATTTATGTTTTGTTTAAACCAGACTGGAGAAACACTCCTGTTAAATTCAAAGAACTTTTTGACAAAAAGTACCCAATCCTTCCACTCTGGGGTGCTTCTACAGTCTGATCCTACAAGTTTTTTGTCCCAGTAGACTTGGAATTACACTTTGGACAGGACCTGGATGTATATCCTACCTCCCCACATTCAAAACACTTTATTATTTTGTCAGCGCTACAATCCTTTAAAACATGAGTGTCTGTCCTACAACGCTTGCAGAACACCGGTAAGGGAGGAACACCTTTTTTTATAATTCTGTTCCCCTTGTCCAAATTAGAGGCAACAACAGCCACAGTGTTCCGTATTGAGCGACCCCTGTATGCAAACTCCGGAGACATTGAAGTCTTCGGAGGTTCCACAAACAGGTCTGCCTGTTGGCGAGCCAATTCAATCTGTTTGCACTTCTCCTTCAATTGGGACAAGGTGGACACCTCATATAAGGCTAACCGCTCTGAGAAATAAGGCCTAACATTGTGCTTGAGGATCTCCAATCTCTCTTCCTCAGTGATGGTTTTCTTCAACCTCGAAAACATACAATTCATCACAGAGAAATATATGTGGACCGGCTCCTCAATGCCTTGCGTGCGAGCTCTGATTTCACCCATCAACCGATAATCATAATCCACAGGCTCAAAATCCCTAAGTAATAAACTCTGCAATTCAATCCATGAGGTGACCTGGTCCTTCACCCCACGATACCAAATCAACCCTTGACCAGAGAACAAACAAAAAGCGGCCTTAAAAAGCGCTGCCTGACTGACAGAGTATGCAGTGGCCAGTTCATGCACTGATTCCAAAAAAGAATGAGGACTCGACACCCCATCAAAGGTCACATTCCACTTAGTGAGACTCTTGACCGCGGAGCAATCACTCAACTCAGCTGTGTGCGCCAACACAGGAGCCTCATGCTTGTCCCCGACCATTAGCCCCTCCAACTGAACACCTACTGACCTCACCTTATCCTTAAGGGCAGACAAGACATTGTCATCCGTTCCCTCTGAAGGAATTCTGTCCAACCTCAAAAGGAGGTGACAATACAGGGCTCTAACTCTCCCGAACAAATACCTTTCCTTTTTTCTGGTATATTGTTTTATTTTAACAATCAATTCACCTACCTTTTCGGTGAGAAGTGGAAGCTCCAACTCAGATTGGTGCTCCAACCCTGCCAGGTCCTCCAGCTTGAAGTCCTTCAACAGCGGCTTGAGCTGTTGTCTTAACTTCTGCACAGTAGCCTCAGGGGCCTCGTCTCTAATCATAACCTCATACTCCAACTCATCTTTCAAAAGGTAGTGATAGTACACTGTATCTAGGTCCATTATTATATATGTATATATTTTTTAATTATTTCAAGGAAGCAATCACCCTCACAATATGCAGTATAGCTTAAAATTTAAATATCAGACATACAGCTAAGTACACATATCAGCTACATATATATTTTTTATATCGCCTGAAGTGTAAGTAATTTAAAAAAAATCAAACATGGATGTATTCAATTACCACTTGAGTATGACCTTCAAGGAAGCAGTAAGCCGCTAAAGCTGGGCGCCATTTGTCAGGGTTCCCCTTACTGAGACCCGGGGGACCCGAGCAGGAAATATGAAATAAAACCACAGTTCCCAGGGTTGTGGTGTTTATTTAAATTTAAACATTTATTGTCTATACAGTTGACCTCAGGGTCGGAGTACGTGGTTACTGCTTCCTTGAATATATGATAGGTATCAATTCCTAATTCTTAAATTTGTTTAGACCTTATTTCTCTACCTGCCGAGATGAGCCTTGGAATACCTCCTCGCGGACAGCCGGCGCAGTGGTGTCCGGGGAGAGGTCCCTCCGCCTCTTCGCAGTGGTCCCAGTATTCAACGCAACGTGGCGTTGAGACCGCGTTACCAACAAAGTATCTGTTAGCTATAACATGTGTGATCCCTGGAAGGAAAAGGACAGGTTATATTGGCCCTCCTTCATAGAAATTATACCAGCATAAGTACCAGCATAAGATTACACCGTATTTCTTACCTCCCAGCCCACACCTAGCCTTCTAAAACGTATAAGGTTAACAATAACCTTTTGGCCACAACGTGCGCACTGTAGGAAGAACAAAGACATTCGTTAGATTTATGGAGGATTTACAATGCGGAAATTCATATCGAAAAACACAAGGAATACCTTGGGATCTTACCAAAAAAAAACGGAACAGAATGCTACTGCGCACTTGGTTGGCACGACACAATATTGATTTTCCTGACAATCGAATTCTTTCCTGGAACAAGATGAATAGTCGGTAATCTGTTGTTTGTCCACAAAGGTTCTCTTATTTTCTCAGCATTTCCTAAATGCCTTACCTTTAAACAAATTCTAGGCAGCTTGGTGATTGCGTAAGCCTCCGCCCTGGGCGGCAGAAAATTTTGCAATGCCGGCGTCACACCCTTCAATCAGCTAAACTGACTCCCGTGATTGACATCGGCACCTTACTTTATTGACAAACGACAGACCAAGGAACCGACCCCTAATGCCAAACTCCGTTTGTTCCGTAAATATTTCATTTCCAAGTGCAACGTTACAGTACACATTTATCCTTTATGGAAGATGAATTTAGTCCGTTTGACATATGAAGAGATCCGCTTGGAATGTCACAGTCGTCGAAGTTGGGTAATGTCAGTAGTGTCTCAACCCAAATCCACAAAACAAATTTCATTTCTTTTGTACATATGCCATCATATGTATGGTAGCTGTGAAGGTAGTCAAATATATCGGAGCAACATTAGATTTCAATATATTAATTACACTAGACATGGGCTATTATATTGGACCATGTCATTCGTCAAAAATTAGGAACAGCAACTTTTGAATAAATTCGTAACATACAATTAGGTAAAAATATCGGAACCCACTGAAAGTCAAAGGTATCTAAGCAGATATATTGATCAAAAATATCGCAACATTTATGGAAATTATACCGTAAGTATTATGTCACATAGTTCAAAATGCGCTGAACCCATGAAAATAAGGTTTCTGACACGCCTCTGTAAGGCAGGTTCACAGCTGTCCGGTAGACAGCTGTGAAACATTAGCACATAGCACTATACAACATAGCGAGCGTCTGTGGTCCAGTTGGTCGGATCATTGACTTGAGGATCTGGAGGACCGGGAGGTCGCGGGTTCGAGCCCGGCTAATGGTGGACGTGTACCAATGGGACTCTTTTTCAGAGCTTATGTACGCAACGCAACGCTCGCACGGTGAAGGACAACATCGTGATGAAACCCGCACACCACAAGGTGTGTGAACCCTATAACGGCGATGAACTCACCCCCTGTCACGTTGGGTTAATTACGTTTGGTGAACCGTGGGCATTTGCTTTGGCAAGTGCCTCTGCCTACCCCGCTTTGGGATCAAAAGGCGTGAAGTGTTTTTTTTTATACAACATAGCTGTAACAAAGAGTCTCTACATTTACCAGTTAAATAATTAGGCTAATAAAGTAAAAAAACTACGCGGATTTGATCGAGGGGCGGTCTCTATTAAGCTTATATACGTTTTACTGTAAAGATTCATTTAAATTATTTAAATAAGATTTAGAGTTTTTTTCTGGAAAGAGTAACATCCACACATCCAAACTTCCGCATTAATAGGATTCCGTATTTTAAAAAAAGAAATGAAATTACTTTATAACTGTTAGAATAACTACTTATTAGACAATTCTTAGAACTTTATTAACTAAACGTGGTTTCTTTAGAAAATAATTGAGTATACCCATAAAGGACATCGCGGGGCCTGCAACAGGAAAATCTTTGATATTTAGTTAGTATTTATTATATTATAGTAAAATTATCTTATTAGAGAATTAGTAAAATTATATATTATACTCCTACAAAACAGATTTGATGAGATGGAATTTTACTATGCGTGCCTGCTGGGCCGAATCCATCTTGACTCTCTCCTTACTTCAAAGATAAATAATGTGCAGAATTTGATAACAAGCCTGCTTCGACAAAAAATTAGACGCGGCGACATTACGGAGTTAGCATTTCAATGCGACACTCATTATAATGTCACGTCTCTCGTGTACAATACGCTATAATGAAAATGCAAAATTTTCTCTGGTAAATTATTATTCATTCATATGCATCCGTGCATCTGTTTTATTTTCCTTGTGTGCATATTTTGTACTGCTCGTCTTGAGTGCTGTAGTAATGGCGCCCAAGGGGACCGTAAGTGTGTCGCTCCCACAATCTTTGCAACCGCCGAATAAACAAAGTCTTGCAATTTTAAATTTTTGGCATTCGCCGCCGCTGTTGATGCTTGAGCGTAGCAAACAGACCGCTCTGCTCTGATCGCTTCACATTTACTTAATACAGAGCAAAATCGAATACAGAATGTAAATACAAAATAGAACTTTGCCTCAATTTGTTCAGCCAGACGAATGCAAATTAGAGATTGTACGAGCGGTTCGTTTACCACACGTAGTTGATGCAACTGGTACTGATTCGAAAGTAGTGTGTGGAGCATTAATTATTTCATGGGAAAGTTAGGACCGGTGTTCACAAAAAAAAAATCATTGATATTGTTTGCAGACTAGGATTGACTATGGCACTTTAAAAGTTCGGTACTGTCACTTTTTCTTTAGTTTTGGCTAATCGCAGTTTTGATGGCAGCCCATAACATTTTGTTATTATTTGATCTAGTTGCTGTATTAATTATTGACATTATACAAATTCACTTTTACGTAATCTATATTTAGATTTTAAATGAGATCGTTGTAGTAGTTTCTGTAGCGTTTATACGTTATTCTTAATATTTAATTCGTAGGGTTTTTACGCGAATTATTTGGATGAAAAATTTGGTTACACGCCTTTGGTTATTCATGGTTTACAGATTCTTTTTGATTTAGAGATTTTCACTATTTGGGCTTAGTTCAGTGGCGTATTAAGTGTTTCTGTAATAACTTGAGGATCATACATTTTTAGGAACTCATTAAAATAGATCTTCTTGAGTTCTTAAACAGTTTTAAGTAGTCTATTTTAATCTTAAATTTTGGGGGTTTCTCAGGTGAGATAAAAAGTTCTTGATAGCCAGAGCTCGATGTCATGAGCAGTAACCGACGTATTTAATACGGTTATATTTGTAAAAGCTGGTTTAAGTTCTTTCTCTTTGTCCTGTCCTCCCGAAGTACGATGCCACCATCTCTTTTCCTAGGCTCACCGCGAGAGCGTGGATCTGCATCGTAAAAGGCCAATAGTAGTCTATCATAACTCTCTGGTTGACTTAAACGACATCGAAAGTCATAAACTATCATTGCACGAAAATTTTCTGTCGTGAAATTCATGCTGTCGTGACACAGTTCATAATTTGCTGCCAAAACGTAATAAAATAACAAAATAATGAAAGCAATACTGAATAATATAAGCAATGAGTTCCTTTTTCAAAATTTTAATGGTTTTTTAAATGTTTAAAAGTGGCCAGTTCTAAAAGCTTTCAGTGTAACCCTCGTATTATGTAACGTATCTAAATATATAAAAGGAAAAGCTGACTGAATGACTGACTGTCTGACTGACAGACTGACTGACTGACTGACTGACTGACTGACTGACATATCAACGCACAGCCCAAACGGCTAAACGTAGGGACTTGAAATTTGGAACGGACGTAGCTTAGGTACCGTAGGGGTGCACTAAGAAAGGGATTTCCGAAGTTCCCACGGGAACGGGAATTAACGGGATAAAACGTTTGTATGAAAAATCTGAACCGTTCAAGGTAGTTGCTTGAAATTTGAGATGCAGGTACCTTAGAATTCTAAAAGCTTAGGTGCAACAGGCTATTGGATAATTCCCATGGGAACGGGAGTTAGTGGTAAAAAGAAATTGTATGAAAAAAAATAAACCGCGTACCGCGTAAGACAGATGGCAGAAATTTGGTACGCAGGACCCTTAAAAAACGTATAGCTTACTCGGTACGCGATATTGCAAAATTCCCACGGGAATGGGAGTTAGCGGAAAACTTTTATATATGAGAAATCGCGTAAATTTGAAGTTTGAAATCTAACATGCACATACCTTAGGAAAGATAAAGTTTAGTTATAGCTGTATTTTGAGAAATTCCTACGGGAACGGGAGTTGACAGTATAAAACTTTTGTATGAAAAATTTAAACCGCTCAAGGTAGACGCTTGAAATTTGGGATGCAGGTATCTTAGTACACTTAAAGCTTAGGTGCAACAGGCTATTGGAAAATTCCTTTGGGAACGGGAGTTAGCGGGAAAAAACTGTTGTATGAAAAAAATAACCGCGTAAGACAGATGATTGAAATTTATTACCCAAGTACCTTAATGAACGTATAGCTTACTTACAACGTGATATTGCAAAATTCCCACGGGAATGGGACTTCTAAACCACGTAAGTTAGACGCTTGAAGTTTAACATGCATATACCTTACTGCATGCAAATTTAAGCCATGACTGAATTTTCCAAAATTCTTATGGAAACGGGAATAGTGGCAAAACTTTTGTATATAAAAAGAAATACCGCGAGTATGAGTCTTGATTATTTTTAGTATATGGGTATCTTAGGAAATTTACAGCTTTATAGGATAGGGAAATACCTTTTTCATGAAAAAATACTGCACAAGCGCCAGAGACAGAAGCATTTTTGAACTGAATGAAATGTATTGTTAAAAAAGAAAACCTTTCAAATTTATTTATTACAACATTGATTAATTATTATTTACATTCAACAATATACCGAGTAAAATACTAAAATGCGTGAATCATATTGTGATGTGTTTGTGCGTGGTTTGTTATCATGTACATACCTATCTATGGAGGTACAGGGACGTACATTATATTTTTTTAAAGGGAGTTACTAACTGGTTGACAATATTAAATTTATTAAATTTGAAAAGGACGTAGGTTAGATATCGTAGGGGTGCACTATGATAGGTATTCCCGAAATTGCCTCGGGTACGAGAATACACATACATAGTAAAAATCCTTTTGAATTAAAAATCTAGACCTTCAAATTTTACGCTTGAAATTTGGAATGCAGATACCTTAGTAAACGTATAGCTTAGTTTCATCACGATATTGGAAAATTCCCACGGGAACGTTAGTTTGCGGGAGAAAAACTTTTGTATGAAAAAAAAATAAACCGCGTAAGATAAATTATTGAAATTAGCCATGCAGGTCCCTTCATGATCGGAAAACTTTCTTGCAACGCAAAATTTGCACGGGAATGAGAGTTAGCAAAATAAAGTTTTAGTAAATATAAAGTTAAGTTATGGCTGTATTTTGAGAAATTCCTACAGGACCGGGAATTGGTCGGAAAAAAAATTATGAAAAAATCTTAACCTGATGCTTGAAATTTGACGTGCTTAGTGAATGCAAAGTTCAGTCATGTCTAGATATTCCGAAATTCCAAGGTAACGGGAATAGCGGGCATGCATTGGTATAGACAAAAAAATTACTGCGAGTTAAAGGCTTTAAATTTTTTAATATATCTTAGCAAATGTACAGCTTCATGGGAATATAAAAAAAAATTTTCATGAAAAAATACTGTACTATCGCTAGATTCTGAGTGATTGTGATGTAGTTGTTCATGGTATTTTCTCCAAGAAAAAACAAAAATTTTTAAGGCAACTTTCATTATCAACTTAACTTCAACACACACCGGGAAAAAATACGGAAACACGTGAATTCTATTTAAAATTGCGCTGTGTTTATGCGTGGTTTGTTTACGAATACCTACTTATGTCCTGAACGTGGAGGAACAGGGACGTACATTTTCTATATTCATATTCATTCATCACTGACTCATCATCACCCAGGCATTTTTCACAGGGGCTATTTTATGATGTATATAGATGTGATTCCGTACCCAAAGGGTAAAAACGGGACCCTATCACTGAGACTTCGCTGTCTGTCTGTCCGTCTGTAACAAGGTTTTATCTTATCAACACTGATCGAAGTTGAAATTTTGACTCAAAATAAAATGTATACTTTAAAATATTAAGCATTTTTTAAATTTTTCTACAACATAGACAAAGATCTCTCGTTATAAAAGGCTCGCCACGCGGACGAAGTCGCGGGCAAAAGCTAGTTCAGTCAATAAAGTATCGGGAATGAATGATTTTTTTAGGATTCCAAATACAAATTTGTTTTTTTTAGTTGTTGTTTGATTGGTACAAGTGCTTTTTTTTGGGGCGCGGAGTTTGAGTGTTTTTTGTCATTCAAATTAAAAACATTGCTGTTCTTAGTTTTATCATATCATGTGTGTATTGCAAATTTCATAATGGACAAAAACATCGAACAAAGAGTTTGTCTTAAATTTGGCATTGCCAATGGAACTTTGTATTCGGAGACACTGGAACTGTTACAGAAGGCTTACGGCTTACTAATCGACTTTATCAAAAACACGTGCTTATGAGTGGTACAAAGCGTTAAAAACCGGCCGAGATGTGATAGAAGATTTGCCTCGCTCTGGTAGGCCATTAACGTCTGCAACTGAAGTTAACATCGCAAAAGTGAAAGAAATAGTGACTGAAAATCCTCACTCAAGTTTGAGAGAGCTGGCCACCGAACTTTCTGTTTCTCATCGAGTCGATCCGTACTATTTTAACTGATTATTTGGGTATGAAACGTGTTGCCGCCCGGCTAGTCCCAAAAGACCTGAATTTTCATCAAAAACTCAATCGCATCAGAATCGCTGAGGACATGCTAGAACGAGTCAAAACTGACCCAACATTCATGAAACGCATTGTTACTGGTGACGAGACGTGGGTTTACGCTCCAGCCGACTTCTTTCTTTTTCCTAAACTTAAATTACCCCTTCGTGGCACCCGTTTTCAATCGCCAGAACACATAAAGGAGAAT
>SJJU01070443.1:0-12750 GCA_012932125.1 Conopomorpha cramerella
CTGGTGAAAGTCATCACTCGTGTCCTGACCGGTGAAAGACGAACAAAATTATATAACATAATCAATATACAACCACAAACTAGCACAAAGGTTTAAAAATTAAAAAATAACCAACACAAGCAAAAAAGTTTTCATGGCCCACCAAAAGAACCCCAATATTAACAACAATCAAGAATAATTTACAATACAATTTTAAAATTATTCGGTTGAAATGCACTAATATTACCACACACAACACACATATAGACCACAACACTGTTTGCAGAGTCTAAAATAAAAAAATAAAAAAACAACAATGTATTCCTAATTTTAAAAGAAATAAAAAAGCCTACACAAAATTCATTCAGACATAATTATTGTCATTCTGTATGTAGACAATCAATGCAAACATTACATTGGGTAAGTACCTAATTGGTGTTTGTTAAAAAAAAAAAATAAATCAAAACTAATATTCAGTACCTACCTGTCAATAAAAAAATTATACAAAAAAAAAAACAAATATACTCTTTATTTCACTTATTAAAGTCAAGTCTTTATACAGACACATAAATAACATTATCCATAATAAACAAAACCTTCGTCAACACATTTCACTGTGAACAACCCCTAAACGTCAACATAAGTAGGTCCACTCGGAAGTAAAACAATGTAACTGTTACTATTACTTTATTCATTTATTAGAGAAAAAACACTTTCTGTACGTAGACAGACAATCAATCCAAATAAATATCCAAACATTACATTAGGTACCTACTTGGTGTTTAAATAAGTACTTAAGAAAATTAAAAATGTGAAATAAACCTAACTAATAATATGTGCCAATACCTAACTAATAAACAATAAAAAAATCATAAATCAACACTAGCATACATTTTTCTTTCCTATTTAACTAATTCTGTACCTACATACCCACCCTACCTACCTGTCAATCAAAACATTATAATATATTAGGAAGCGTTAGTATTTAAAAAAATAAAAATACAGACACAAATAACCTACTAAAGTACTCTTAAAATTATTATTATCATTATCCATAATAAACAAAACCGTCGTCAACACATTTCACTGTGAACAACCCCTAAACGTCAACGTAAGTAGGTCCACTCGGAAGTAAAACAATGTAACTGTTACTATTACTTTATTTACTTATTAGAGAAAAAAAAAAACTTTCTGTACGTAGACGGACAATCAATCCAAATAAATATCCAAACATTACATTAGGTACGTACCTACCTACCTACTTGGTGTTTAAAAATTTTAGAAAATTAAAAAACCGTGTGAAAAAACCTAACTAATAATAAGTGCCAATACCTGACTAATAAAAAATAAAAAACCAACATACATTATTCTTTTCTATTTTACTTATTCAGTAGGTACCTACATACCCACCCTACCTACCTACCTACCTGTCAATCCAAACATTGTGATGTACCTATTAGGAAGGCAATTAATTTTTAACCCTTAACTGCATGTCTTTTTTTTTGTCTGAATTAAATCCTATCCTTTTTAAATTATGTGGCCGTTCATACGTATTAATTGCACCTTTGACAATAATTTAGAATAAAAAATCTGTAGATGAGACGGCTAGAAAAATAAAAATACTGATGTAGTATTATATTACATCACTATGCAGCTAAGGGTTAAAAATCGTTAGGCTACCAATAAGTACATACCAATAGATAGATATCCGTAATAAACAAAACCGTCGTCAACACATTTCACTGTGAACAACCCCTAAACGTCAATGCAAGTAGGTCCACTCGGAAATAAAACAATGTAACCGTTACATACTTACTAATACTTTATTTATTTATTAGAGAAAAAACACTTTCTGTATGTAGACAATCAATCCGAATAAATATCCTAACATTATATTAGGTACTTACCTCCTACTTGATGTTTAAAAACTTTTGAAAACTAAAATAAATCAATATAGGTAAGTGGGTAGGTATGTAAGTAAGTACCCCACTTGCTAAAGCAAATGCCCACGATTCACCAAGCGTATTTAACCCAACGTGACAGGGGGTGAGCCCAACGCCGTTACCTACCTACCTAAATAGAATAACCCCTAAAGCTCGACATAATGATTATTCAGGTCAAACAAAAACCATAACACCTGAACTTATGGTTCAGGTTGAAAAAGAAAATATTTACTTATTTTTAAAATAAAAAAGAAAGAACATGACTACTCTTTATTTACAAAGGAATACACTATAATACACATTAAAAAAAATTAAACTCGACAACCTGCACAAAAGTGACAAACACTAAATACAAAAATAAGTAACTAATCTCATTCCCCTCAAAAATCAATATAGGCAAATAGGTAGTTAGGTAGGTAGGTGTAGGTAAGTGGGCACAAGATCCAATAGCAATATTTTTTTTTTTTAAATAAATAAATAGGTAACTCTTTCTTATTTTTCAGTTAAAAGGCGGACGGACGGACACAAGCATATCTTTTCAAATTACACCCACTACGACTATAGCAACTAGGGCTACCTACGTACCTACGTAGGTACTTAGAATTTAAAACTAAACAATTAATAAACAAAACGGTCAATACCCAACTAAGAATAACTCCTAAAACTCTATATTGAGTTTAAGTATTTAAGTAGGTAGGTAGGTACGTATGTAAGTGGATATTATGCTGTAAAAGTAAAAAATAAAAAAAAATAGACAACACCAATAAGTATCCGCACGTTTTATTCGAAAGAAAAAAGAAAAACTTTCATTACCTAAATGAGAATAACCCCTAAAAGTTAATAGTCAACAGAAAGGCGAATATAATAAAAATAATAAAAAATAAACACAATTTATTTATAAAAGAAAAGTACACACTTGTACAAAACAGCTCGTTTTCTATACGACTTTATAGGTATTATAAAGTTACAATTAACAATAACTATCCCAACTTTATATTAGGTAGGAAGTAAGGAAGGCAAGTAGGTACCTACAGTACTCAGTATGTGAAAATTAAAATAACTTGATAAAATAAAAGTCAATAAGTATTCAACATTTGAGTTGAAATTAAAACAAAACACGAAAATATAATTTTTATACCTATAGCTCCACCAACAAAACAATAGGTACACAAGTTTAAACAAACATAATAATTCACTACCCCTCAAAATTACGCTACCACCTCAAGGCAACATCTGAATAACACCAATTAATATCCAATCAAATATATTAATATTTAAAAATCAAATACAATGTATGCCAATAGGTAGGTAGGTAGGTCCAGTCGAAAATAAAACGGGAAAATAAATACAACGTTCATTCTTACTTTATTTATTTAATACTTTATTGCAACATAAATGTACAAAAGGCGGACTTAATACCATTATAATTATATATTATCTACCAGTCGACCCCACAGCAGCATGGGAAAGATTAATAAATAAATAAAAAAATAGGTATGTTATCAAACGTTTTTCCTGATCATGGTACATGAAAAAAAAAATTATAGCCCATATAGGTATAACTAGCTAAGCATAACGCCTAAAAGTCATAATAGGTAGAGAATAAAACGAAAAAGCAATATATTCCTATTTTTAACCGACTTCAAAAAAAAGGAGGAGGTTCTCAATTCGACCGTTCCTATGTTTGTTCGCGGATAACTACGTCGTTTATGAACCGATTTTGAAAATTCTTTTTGCATTCGACAGGGTTTACTTTCAAGATGGTCCCATTCAAATTTTGTCTAAATTGATTCAGTATATTATATTTTAACCGACTTCAAAAAAAGGAGGAGGTTCTCAATTCGACCGTATGTATGTTCTTATGTTTGTTCGCGGATAACTTCGTCGTTTATGAACCGATTTTGAAAATTCTTTTTGCATTCGATAGGGTTTACTTTCAAGATGGTCCCATTCAAATTTTATCTAAATTGATTCAGTACTTTAGATTTTATCCCAACTAACAGAATAAGAACTAACGAAGATGTCATCTAGACATAAATATTACCAAGCAATGTCGCATTGTAGGTACTATGATTTATCCATAGTGTTGAACATGCATGCATTACAAAAATAAAAAGTAAAACCTCCTTGAGCATCCTTGTTCGTTTAATTAGGCATTTTTATTAAAGAACTAAAATGAAAATGCGTATTACTTTGTAAGAGCTATTTTTTGGCTTGCGAAAAAACGGAAGCAGTACGATTTTGATAATTCTTTTTTAATGGAATAGGGTATACATACCTCCGTATAAATTTGAAAAAAAAATATTCCAACCCTAAGGGGATGAACTGATTGTAATGGAAGAGCACGCATAACTTTGTCGTTTATGAACCGATTTTGATGATTCTTTTTTTGTTAGAAAGACGGTACCTATTAAGATAAAGGTGGTCCCAAGGTAAGAAGGCAACAACGGTATCAGGTCGGTCCTTTTATTCTTCAAAATTATGCTTACAAAAGAACATACAGTTTAAACAAACATAGGTAATTCATTCATTTATTCATATATTGCACTTGCATGTTCTAATTGTAATTTGGCTACCTACCACAATAAATATTCAATCAAATATATTAAGGAAGGTAAGTACCTACCACCCCACCGACCACTTCGAAAATAAAACAAAAAAATAATATAGGCAACTATTATTACTACTTTATTTGTATTACAATATACAAAGAAACTATACACAAAATTTCTTGAACAACAAAGTCCATTAAATGTCTATTAGGTAGGAACTTTTCAATAATATACAAAATAATATATCTATGATACAATTAAGTAAGTATCTACCTAAACCAAGATTATATTATAATATAACTAGTTGTCTTGGCGCAACCAATTAATTTTTATATAATAGAGAACAAGATTAAGATAGGCCATACACAACAAAAGTTATACCTACAATACTGTAGCACAATGTGTGTGTGACATATTTTATGAATTTTTGTTACATATTGGACCTGAATCACTTACCAACTTTTTTTTTTCTGTTTGTTCTAGTGTAAACATGTCACTTTTACACCCTCTCAATAATTGTACTCTCACTCTGACCGCCAACGGGCTCTGGAAATGTACATGTATTCCAATTAGTAAGTAAGTAAGTAGGTATTTATTACAAAGTAATCAACAACAAATGTAACACAAAATGTATATGTACTATTATAAAACAAATAGAATAATAAAAATAAAAACCAACACCACCACACCTTGTACAACCAAACAACAAAACAAAACAATCCACAAATAGTAAGAGGCAGCGGCAACATAAAATATATTACAAGAAACATATATTACCTATCATTATTATTATCTTTCATTATGTTTCCATTGAAAACCTAAAATGTTTATTTATTATTTTATTTTATTAAGGAAAAGCATACACAAAAATATATAACATCACCTTTTCACCGCTAGCATAAAACCCACACAAAGTGTTTGAAGAAGAATAATATTCATTCAAATACTAATGTTTTTCTACTTTAAATACTGTTTCAATGTGTGTTGTAATTTATTTATTTATTGAAAAGGTCATATTCTTCATTAGAATTTTATCTTACAGGACTACCACCACTGCACCAGTGCTGTCAGACCAGAAACTAGCTGTAGCGTTGTACGCTGTAGCGTTGGATGAGCGGTTGGGCACAAAGAAACATTTAAAAAATATTAAGTACAACAGTGCAACGGGGAAATCAGTTAGAAATCAAATAAACATTCTATACCTACATGACTTGGCTTTATTTCTGTATAATTTCACTCACCGAAATTGTATTATTATTATTATTATCCACTGTCCACTGCAGACTCCTCATCAGTCAGATTTCTTTGCCAATTGCAACAAACAACTTGGGTGGGTCGGTGTGAATTGTTCACTGAAATGCAAATAAGAATAATACAATAATAACACTTGTCTGGAAACCTATTACACTTTTTATGTTCCTTCATGTTGTTCTAGAATGCAGGGACAACAAACTATCCAAATCATGCTGCTCACAATACTTTGTTTTGTTATAGTAATACAGTAATACTGAAACTGTACTAGCGATGATAATAATTACAAGTTAGTGTCCCTTTAGCACCGTTATTGCAAGAAGAATAGTTAAATTACATTGTAAAACGCGTCGTACTCACATTTTTCTTTCGCTCATTTTGTTGAAAAACACGCCGTCAAGCAACAGTGCAATGCACTGTACACTGGTACTGTTGGGCTGTTGTAGTCTCACTTTGTCTCTAGCCAACGATTCCGAATGTAAAAACTTTGTTCAAACTTCTATTTCGTTGCAGGACAATTCGTAGTAACTTTACCGCCGCGGCATACTTATTGTTTGTTTGTTTTTTTCCATTGTTATTTCTCCGCGCGCAAGTGACAGTAGTGCTTTTTATTATAAGGTTTTACGCGGCTGTCAGTTTCAAGTGTTTTGAGCCATGCGCGTAACAAAACCTTCGGTGCAAGCTTCGATCGAATACAAGTACAACGCGCGTCGGTTTGATTAATCAATGCAAATATCTGCTCATACCAAAAATAACTAGACTTGCAAACCAAAGCTGACTGAATATTTAAAACTGAAAGACGTTCCTTCCTAGTTTGGTCTGAAGTTTGCTCCGAATCCTTTTCACCTGTAGTTGGCAGCCAATAACATGAATTCGTGCGCTTTTGTTGGTAAGCTTGAGCCGCAGCGGGAACGGAAATATCCAAACTCTCCTTCCACATTGTACGTATATGTACAGAATTATTGACAGTATTGACAATGGAAACTGACGTATCGACTTAGCGGTCGGGCGAAAAAAAAAATTCAAGTTTACTTTTACATTCGAATACTGAAAACTTTGTTTCCTTCAAACTAGATTTTCGTCACTATTGTTAGTTAGTTAGTATTTATTGTATTGTGCCGTGTTTACTTTATGTAATTGAATGAACAATACGCCGGCGTAGATCGAACGTGTTGTTGTCGCCGCATTGTATCGTTGTGTTTGTGAAACGATCGAGTTTTCTTTCTAAACGTAACAGCAACAACAACAATAAATACTCTTCTGGGGAAGAGTTCCGATGATACCAGACCATTAGAAGGAAGAAGGCCTTTGGCCCACCATTTCCTAATGTTGTTTGTTGCTGAAAGTAGTAGAAAAATGGAAACTTGTGAGAAAAATGATGAACTTTACCTTTGTATTTTTCTCTGAAAGTTGCCCATTTTGCCCTTTTACTAAGCTTGAGCTACTTACATTATTTGTGTAGGTACTTTATGAATATTACTCCCATCTGACAATGTTATTATTGTTGTTGTTCATCTTGAATTGGTGTAATTTTGTTACTTACATACATATGATATTTGGATTGTACCTATGTATTTCAGGTGTAATATTTATTTGAGGAGGACCCTACTTGTCTTGGTTTCATTGGCCTAAACTAACTACATATTTGGAATGGCTGCTGCTGGTTGCAAAGGAATGGTTTGAATATAACAAAAGTAGGTATGTTCATCTTTTCTCTTATAAGAAAAGCTTTTCAATAAGATGCAGTGACAGTGGTTCCAATACTTTGTTTACTCATACTAAACAAATTATAAATAGGTACAATGGTAAATAGTAATAATGTATTTGTAATGCAGCATATCAGTTGCTACTGTTGCTGTCATGGAGCAACTCCTGGTCACCTCCACAGCTGTATGTATGCTACTAGAGAGTTCCTATTGAAATTCCATTGCTTCATAAAATTGCTACTTGTTGATTGACAAATGCTTTCACAAGTAAATAATCATTCAGATCATGTTGTCAGTTGCTATTGTTGCTGACTTGAATTGTTCACATTTATAGTAGTGAGATTTCATTACACTTTTAGGCTGTATGCTCACACCTATTGCTAATATTTTACAAGGTTCTTTACCCACCCTCAACAAATAATTAATATGAATTTCCAGGTGCTACTGCTGCACACAGTACAGTCCCAGAGCTGCCAATTGTTGCTGCCTGCCTGCACTGCTCTACTCTGCTCCGAGGCTACTCTTGAGAAGTCTACCCATACAACTCTTCACAGGACAAGTGCTATGATACTGTATGTTACTTTTAATACAATACTATACTCCGAGGCAGACACATTCTTTGAAATAGGCATATCCAACTTTGGGAGATGATGATGACAAGATGTATATGTCCTGAGCACCTTGTACCAACACTTACAAACGCTGCCAGGTACATGAAAGAGGAATGTATGTGTGTATGCATACCAAAAAGTAATACCTACCTCTAAGTGTAAACTGGGAGTGCTCTTAGATCTCTTTATCAGTGCTGGTCTATTTTTAACAGTTATTACTAAAATGCTTCAGCTGAGCTGTTGGTGCAAGCAAGCCAGCCAGCCAGCCAGCCAGCCAGCCAGCCAGCCAGCCAGCCAGCCAGCCAGCCAGCCAGCCAGCCGGCCCCACCCGAACTATGACCCCCCCCCCAAATCCAAAGTCACGGGGTTGATAACGTCGGGCCAATGCCTCTGCCCACCCCCCCAAATGGAAATAAAAGGCGGTGCAAGTTTAAGTATATAATATGCTAATTTTAGATTTTAGGCTTACTATTTTTAATTGGAACTAAAGTAGCGGTTACCGGCCACTACTAGTGCAACATCCTTCACTGGTGAATTCACAAGTATAGGGGGTTGCAGCGCTTGTGCTGCAACCCCCAGGTAGCACGCTGCGTATTTTAAATGCGCAGATGACTCTCGCAGATTATCCGTACGCGCGATCCAAACGAGATCCAAAATGTATGTGTATGTCAAATGTTTATTTACCATGTTTATTTCAATGTATGTAAGAAACGCATACACTGAGAACCGTATGTATGTATGCGTTTCCAAGGGTTATCTTGCATTTCATGGGTATCTATCTCATAAACCAAATCGCTCGCTATATGCATAGCGAACATGTTCGCTGGTGCATGTTTCGCCCATACCAATTGATCTGAGAGGTAAATAGAGCATGAAATTTGTATTTTGACCCTAAGGTTCTTCTGTGTCCACCCACACTCCTCACATCTGTGGTGGAAGTGGAATGTATGTATGGATGGACGTGTGTGTGTTATTTGGATGTGGTGTGTAGTATGTTATGGTATGTTGTATTTATATGTATTTAGCCAGCCAGGACTGCGTGCTGCGTGCGGAGTAACAATGCACTTGGGGGGTTGGGGCCAGCAGGTATTTAGTTGATTCTTGTTTTTGACACATTTCAGCCGTCGTCGTTCACCGTTCGCCGTCGCCGTCGCCGTCTCCACCGCCGCCCTCGTCTTTCACCGTCGCCGTCTCCACCGCCGCCCCCGTCTTTCACCGTCGCCGTCTCTGCCGCCGGGATGCTGGAAATAATGTAATAATTTGTTTGACCAAGCTGTGTTTTTCACAATTACACACAGTACATAAGAAACATATGAAGGAAAAAACGTCCTGTTATCCATATGTCGGGTGGGGGGTTTAAGCGCTATCCTCTTTACCTATCTACCGAAGAAAATCAACCTGTGACCTAACGAACCAACAATCTTACACAAAAACAGAATATATAGCAAAACTCTTAACAGACTTCTACAAACAACAACAACAACAAACAACAACAAAAGAAGAACGAGTGGAATAAAACAAGGGCCCAATATGTTGAGACGGGGCTTTTCTCACCTTCGCTCGAATCCTAACTATGCATCTAGCTAACCTAACTCGTTTTCAACAAACCTAACTCAGTTTTTTCACTAACCTAACTATATTAATACAGCTAACCCAACTTGTTTTTAGCAAATCTAACGACGGGGCTTTTCTCACCTTCGCTCGAATCCTAACTATGAATATAGCCAACCTAACTTGTTTTCAACAAACCTAACTCAGTTTTATACCAACCTAACTATGAATATAGCTAACCTAACTGGTTTTCAACAAACCTAACCCAGTTTTTTCACTAACCTAACTATTAATACAGCTAAACATAACTTGTTTTCAACAAACCTAACTCAGTTTTATACCAACCTAACTATGAATATAGCTAACCTAACTTGTTTTTAGCAAACCTAACTCAGTTTTATACCAACCTAACTATGAATATATCTAACCTAACTGGTTTTCAACAAACCTAACCCAGTTTTTTCACTAACCTAACTATGAATATAGGTAACCTAACTTGTTTTCAACAAACCTAACTCAGTTTTATACCAACCTAACTATGAATATAGCTAACCTAACTTGTTTTCAACAAACCTAACCCAGTTTTTTCACTAACCTAACTATTAATACAGCTAACCGAACTTGTTTTCAACAAACCTAACTCAGTTTTTTCACCAACCTAACTATGAATATAGCTAACCTAACTTGTTTTTAGCAAACCTAACGCAGTTTTATACCAACCTAACTATGAATATAGCTAACCTAACTTGTTTTCAACAAACCTAACTCAGTTTTATACCAACCTAACTATGAATATAGCTAACCTAACTTGCTTTCAACAAACCTAACTCAGTTTTTGTAAAAACACGTCGGGCTAATCTGGCCTCTGCCCACCCCCGAATGTGGAATAAAAGGCGGTGTATAATATCTTAATTTTATTAATTTTAGATTTTAAGCTTATCTATTTTTTATCAAATCAATTAGCGGTTACCGGCCACTACCAGTGCAACAGGCTTCACTGGTGAATTCACAAGTATAGGGGGTTGCAGCGCTTGTGCTGCAACCCCCAGGTAGCACGCTGCGTATTTTAAATGCGCAGACGACTCTCGATGCATACTGAAAAACGCAATGTGTGTGCTATACTATCGGCCCAAATGTAATATGTGGAATGTTTATTTCCTTTAACAGAGGGGGACTACACATTTGTAGGTAAATTGTTTTCACTACTGCAGTGTGTGGGGTTTGTTTCACCTAATATGTTATGTATGCTATTTTACTACACTGACTTGCCACTTTAATTTATGTAAAAAACGTATAGACTAAGAACCGTATGTATGTATGCGTTTCCACTGGTTATCTTGCATTTCATGGGTATCTGATCTACCAAATCGCTTTAATGTATGTCAAACATGTTTTCTGGTGCATGTTGACCCCATATTAATTGATCTGGGAGGTAAATAGAGCATGCAATCATCTATCTTTCTTTCTGTGAGATAGATATGCAGGCAGTCCTTCTCTCTCCCCTCACGCTCAGTGTCTGGTTGACGTGAATGTATGTAATCTATCTATCTGTGTGTGTGTGTGTGTGTGTTTTTTTTTGTGTGTATATGTTATACCGTATGTATTTAGCCAGCTAGTGGGGGCTACGTGCTTAATTGGGTTTTTATTATTTTTTTCACGCATTTCAGCCGCGGGGTGTGCGAGTCGCTGTCGTCGTTCGTTCGCCGTCTTCGCCGCCTCCGCCGCCGCCGCCGCCGCCGCCGAGATTCTGGAAATAATGTAATTTTATTTTACCCATCCCATTTTACCCCCTGTTGTGTATTACACGACTATTATACAATTACACACAGTAAATAGAAATTTACTTTATTGAAAAAAATAAATAAAACCTCACCTACCAACAAAACACAACACCTTAAGCGAAAGAAGCAAAATAATCAAAAGAAGATCGAGTGGAATAAAACAAGATTCTATGTATGCGGTTTTAAAACGGAGACGGGGCTTTTCTCACTTTCGCTCGAATTTCAACTAAATGATAATTTTAGCCAAATTCCGAAACCCTACGCACTTTTGTACGAACCTAACTGACAGTATAAGTATTAACTTAAATTTCACCTCAATTCATACTGAACAATTCTCTGAGTTAGGTTTCTTAAGTTTCATTAGGTTAGGTTACGTGGAGTTAGGTTTAATGGAGTTAGGTTAAATGGAGTTAGGTTAAATGGAGTTAGGTTTAAAGGAGTTAGGTTTATAGGAGTTAGGTTAAATGGAGTTAGGTTAAATGGAGTTAGGTTAAATGGAGTTAGGTTAAATGGAGTTAGGTTTAAAGGAGTTAGGTTAAATGGAGTTAGGTTTAAAGGAGTTAGGTTAAATGGAGTTAGGTTTATAGGAGTTAGATTAAAAATTAGCAAATTTTTACTTGAATGAGAGACAAGTAGCTAAAATAGTAATTTATTGAGATTTACAAAGACATAATTTAACAAAAATATTCGAAAATATTTGAAAATAATAGTGGATTTTGCATAATTTAATGGACATTTTAGATAAAATAATCAAAATATACTTATTGAGATTTACAAACACATAATTTAACAAAAATAATAGTAGATTTTGCAAAAAAATATGAAAAATTAAAAAAAAAATAATCAAAATATACTTATTGAGATTTACAAACATAATTTAACAAAAATAATAGTAGATTTTGCAAAAAAAATATGAAAAATTAAAAAAAAATACTCAAAATATTGAGATTTACAAACACATAATTTAACAAAAAAATAAAAAATAATAGTAGATTATGCATAAAAATATAGACATTTAAAAAAAAAACAAAAATATACTTGATATTTCATAATAAAATAAAAATTTTGTAGTAGGTATATTGAAAAAAAAAGAAATATATTTTATTATACTTGCTAATAGTTACAAAAAAAGAAAAAAAATAAAAAAATCTTTATTGATACTTGAGATGAAAGAAAAAAAATAGACAAAAATAATTGATACTTGACGGCGGTAGGTATATATGAAAAATAGTAAATGTTGATCCTTGAATATATTTCAGACGGAACGAGCGCCGAGACAAGAAACGCAAAGACAGACGGGGCTTTTCTCACCTTCGGCGGTCGTAAAAAAACGAATCACCTGGCGCAGGGCTGAGTCTCAACAGATCGCAGCACGA
>SJJU01070457.1:0-11866 GCA_012932125.1 Conopomorpha cramerella
GATCAACCAGGGAGCTAAAAAACAACGAACAACGAACAACAACCTCTCTCTCCTTCCTCGATATTCGTCGATACATCGGTATCGAGAATCGAGTTGACGAGTAAGTAGTTAGTTTGTTTGATGTTTGTCGATTTTAGTGTGTTTACACACTAACACAAACGCACACCTGAGCGTACTACGCGCCCGTCAATAGTGATGGGACACATGACGCCGGAAATGCGAACGTTCACCGAGACGTACCATATTCCTCAACTGTATATTATAATAATTCTTCTTACACAGTCGGTAGACACAATGACGATTACGCCCGGTGCCTTAGAGACGCGGTGTGGTGAACCAGCGACGAACGACAACACTCTGTGTGTCTTTATTATAGGGACGCGCCTCTTGAGACAGACTCGAATTAAATCGCGATCTGCCGGCGCACGATGTGAACACCACCTTTATAATTATAGGTAGGTATATTAATTGTCGCTGCGTGTATGTGTGTGAGGGCGCGCGCGCGCGCACACACACACGCACACACGGGGGTTGCTCTAGTGTGTTGTGTGTGTAGTAGTAACAAGAGTTACCCCCACCCGCGCGGCGTTGACGTAAACACCTAGGCGCCGAATTCGGCAAAGATTTTTATACAAGTCTTGGGCCAAAAATCGACACACAGGGTGTTAACGTTATAGTTAAGAGTAGTAGACTGTCTTTTTTTTCGCCTCTCGTGCAAGTGTGCACTGTTTAGAGCACTTTGCGCGAGAGACTCGAGGGTTAGAAAAGCCCCGTCTTTTTTTTTTCAAAAAAAACAGTCCCCCTTACTTCGCCGTATTTGAGCATCGCCTGAACTGGCACTTTGTACGCGCGTCCGCGATCTGCCCGCTGGTGCGATCACGCGCATGCGCGACGATACGAAAAATCGGAAGAAAACACTGGAAGAAAGAAAAATAAAGCAGAAAAAAATTCAGAAGAAAAAAAAAAAATTTGAAAAAAAAAAAAAAAAAAGTCCAAATTCGTGTCGAGACGACGCCGACGAGCAGGAAACACGAAAAGGAGGAGTCATTCGAGGCGACTATCGGCCTGTAGACGACGCCGAGGCGCAAGTCCCTGTTGAAATTCACCCATTGACGCACTAACGCACAACAAACGATAGATATAACGATATTTTCAACATATCCGAGCCTAAATGTAGACGGCGTAGACACAAACGCCACGAGAAAATTCCACAAGCGATAAATCAATAATAAAAACGAAAATTCCACATCCGTCGAGAATGTGCACCTCCAGTAGGTCTCCTCGATCACATGAATGCATAAAAAGAACGAAAAGATCAACATTCAAAATAACCATGTCAACAGCGACACCTAGAAAAGGGCAGTTTCGACGCTCCAACTGAGGAAGTAGGTAGGTAGGTACACCCAAAAGGCACCCCCCTACAACAACAAACACACCGAAAAAAGCAATATTCAACAATTTTTCCAATAATAATGCACATTCGACACCTGGTGAAAGTCATCACTCGTGTCCTGACCGGTGAAAGACGAACAAAATTATATAACATAATCAAGGACCAACCACAATCACCATAACAACCTACCAAACTAGCACAAAGGTTTAAAAATTAAAAAATAACCAACACAAGCAAAAAAGTTTTCATGGCCCACCAAAAGAACCCCAATATTAACAACAATCAAGAATAATTTACAATACAATTTTAAAATTATTCGGTTGAAATGCACTAATATTACCACAACACACATATAGACCACAACACTGTTTGCAGAGTTTAAAACAAAAAAAAAAAAAAAAAAAAAAAACAACAATGTATTCCTAATTTTAAAAGAAATAAAAAAGCCTACATACACAAAATTTATTCAGACATAATTATTGTCATTCTGTATGTAGACAATCAATCCAAACATTACATTGGGTAAGTACCTAATTGGTGTTTGTTAAAAAAAAAACATAACAAATATACTCTTTATTTCACTTATTAAAGTCAAGTCTTACATAAATAACATTATCCATAATAAACAAAACCTTCGTCAACACATTTCACTGTGAACAACCCCTAAACGTCAACGTAAGTAGGTCCACTCGGAAGCAAAACAATGTAACTGTTAGTTACTATTACTTTATTCATTTATTAGAGAAAAAACACTTTCTGTACGTAGACAGACAATCAATCCAAATAAATATCCAAACATTACATTAGGTACCTACTTGGTGTTTAAATAAGTACTTAAGAAAATTAAAAATGTGAAATAAACCTAACTAATAATATGTGCCAATACCTAACTAATAAACAATAAAAAAATCATAAATCAACACTAGCATACATTTTTCTTTCCTATTTAACTAATTCTGTACCTACATACCCACCCTACCTACCTGTCAATCAAAACATTATAATATATTAGGAAGCGTTAGTATTTAAAAAAATAAAAATACAGACACAAATAACCTACTAAAGTACTCTTAAAATTATTATTATCATTATCCATAATAAATAAAACCGTCGTCAACACATTTCACTGTGAACAACCCCTAAACGTCAACGTAAGTAGGTCCACTCGGAAGTAAAACAATGTAACTGTTACTATTACTTTATTTACTTATTAGAGAAAAAAAAAAAAACTTTCTGTACGTAGACGGACAATCAATCCAAATAAATATCCAAACATTACATTAGGTACCTACCTACCTACTTGGTGATTAAACATTTTAGAAAATTAAACAACCGTGTGAAAAAACCTAACTAATAATAAGTGCCAATACATGACTAATAAAAAATAAAAAACCAACATACATTATTCTTTTCTATTTTACTTATTCAGTAGGTACCTACATACCCACCCTACCTACCTACCTACCTGTCAATCCAAACATTGTGATGTACCTATTAGGAAGGCAATTAATTTTTAACCCTTAACTGCATGTCTTTTTTTTTTGTCTGAATTAAATCCTATCCTTCTTAAATTATGTGGCCGTTCATACGTATTAATTGCACCTTTGACAATAATTTAGAATAAAAAATCTGTAGATGAGACGGCTAGAAAAAAAAAATATACTGATTACATCACTATGCAGCTAAGGGTTAAAAATCGTTAGGCTACCAATAAGTACATACCAATAGATAGATATCCGTAATAAACAAAACCGTCGTCAACACATTTCACTGTGAACAACCCCTAAACGTCAATGCAAGTAGGTCCACTCGGAAATAAAACAATGTAACCGTTACATACTTACTAATACTTTATTTATTTATTAGAGAAAAAACACTTTCTGTATGTAGACAATCAATCCGAATAAATATCCTAACATTATATTAGGTACTTACCTCCTACTTGATGTTTAAAAACTTTTGAAAACTAAAATAAATCAATATAGGTAAGTGGGTAGGTATGTAAGTAAGTACCCCAAAGCGGGGTAGGCAGAGGCACTTGCTAAAGCAAATGCCCACGATTCACCAAGCGTATTTAACCCAACGTGACAGGGGGTGAGCCCAACGCCGTTACCTACCTACCTAAATAGAATAACCCCTAAAGCTCGACATAATGATTATTCAGGTCAAACAAAAACCATAACACCTGAACTTATGGTTCAGGTTGAAAAAGAAAATATTTACTTATTTTTAAAATAAAAAAGAAAGAACATGACTACTCTTTATTTACAAAGGAATACACTATAATACACATTTAAAAAAATTAAACTCGACAACCTGCACAAAAGTGACAAACACTAAATACAAAAATAAGTAACTAATCTCATTCCCCTCAAAAATCAATATAGGCAAATAGGTAGTTAGATAGGTAGGTGTAGGTAAGTGGGCACAATATTTTTTTTTTAAATAAATAAATAGGTAACTCTTTCTTATTTTTCAGTTAAAAGGCAGACGGACACAAGCATATCTTTTCAAATTACACCCACTACGACTATAGCAACTAACTAGGGCAAGTACCTACGTAGGTACTTAGAATTTAAAACTAAACAATTAATAAACAAAACGGTCAATACCTAACTAAGAATAACTCCTAAAACTCTATATTGAGTTTAAGTATTTAAGTAGGTAGGTAGGTAGGTAGGTAGGTACGTACGTATGTAAGTGGATATTATGCTGTAAAAGTAAAAAAAAAAAAAAAAATAGACAACACCAATAAGTATCCGCACGTTTTATTAGAAAGAAAAAAGAAAAACTTTCATTACCTAAATGAGAATAACCCCTAAAAGTTAATAGTCAACAGAAAGGCGAATATAATAAAAATAATAAAAAATAAACACAATTTATTTATAAAAGAAAAGTACACACTTGTACAAAACAGCTCGTTTTCTATATGACTTTATAGGTATTATAAAGTTACAATTAACAATAACTATCCAAACTTTATATTAGGTAGGAAGTAAGGAAGGCAAGTAGGTACCTACAGTACTCAGTATTTGAAAATTAAAATAACTTGATAAAATAAAAGTCAATAAGTATTCAATATTTGAGTTGAAATTAAAACAAAACACGAATATATTTTTATACCTATAGCTCCACCAACAAAACAATAGGTACACAAGTTTACTTCACAAGTTCACCAATTAATATCCAATCAAATATATTAATATTTAAAAATCAAATACAATTGAAGCAAGTGCCAATGTATGCCAATAGGTAGGTAGGTAGGTAGGTCCAGTCGAAAATAAAACGGGAAAATAAATACAACGTTCATTCTTACTTTATTTATTTAATACTTTATTGCAACATAAATGTACAAAAGGCGGACTTAATACCATTATAATTATATTTATTATCTACCAGTCGACCCCACAGCAGCATGGGAAAGATTAAAAAATAAATAAAAAAATATGTTATCAAACGTTTTTCCTGATCATGGTACATGAAAAAAACAATTATAGCCCATATATAACTAACTAAGCATAACGCCTAAAGGTCATAATAGGTAGAGAATAAAACGAAAAAGCAATATATTCCTATTTTTAACCGACTTGAGAAAAAAGAAGGAGGTTCTCAATTCGACCGTATGTATGTTCTTATGTTTGTTCGCGGATAACTTCGTCGTTTATGAACCGATTTTGAAAATTCTTTTTGCATTCGATAGGGTTTACTTTCAAGATGGTCCCATTCAAATTTTATCTAAATTGATTCAGTATATTATTATTTTATATTTTAACCGACTTCAAAAAAAAGAAGGAGGTTCTCAATTCGACCGTATGTATGTTCTTATGTTTGTTCGCGGATAACTTCGTCGTTTATGAACCGATTTTGAAAATTCTTTTTGCATTCGACAGGGTTTACTTTCAAGATGGTCCCATTCAAATTTTATCTAAATTGATTCAGTATATTATTGTTTTATATTTTAACCGAATTCAAAAAAAAGAAGGAGGTTCTCAATTCGACCGTATGTATGTTCTTATGTTTGTTCGCGGATAACTTCGTCGTTTATGAACCGATTTTGAAAATTCTTTTTGCATTCGACAGGGTTTACTTTCAAGATGGTCCCGCTCAAATTTTATCTAAATTGATTCAGTACTTTAGATTTTATCCCAACTAACAGAATAAGAACTAACGAAGATGTCATCTAGACATAAATATTACCAAGCAATGTCGCATTGTAGGTACTATGATTTATCCATAGTGTTGAACATGCATGCATTACAAAAATAAAAAGTAAAATCTCCTTGAGCATCCTTGTTCGTTTAATTAGGTATTTTTATTAAACAACTAAAATGAAAATGCGTATTACTTTGTAAGAACTATTTTTTGACTGGCGAAAAAACGGAAGCAGTACGATTTTGATAATTCTTTTATAATGGAATAGGGTATACATACCTCCATATATATTTGAAAAAAAAAAATATTCCAACCCTAATGGGATGAACTGACTGTAATGGAAGAGCACTTTGTCGTTTATGAACCGATTTTGATGATTCTTTTTTTGTTAGAAAGACGGTACCTATTAAGATAAAGGTGGTCCCAAGGTAAGAAGGCAACAAGGGTATCAGGTCGGTTCTTTTGTTCTTCAAAATTATGCTTACAAAAGAACATACAGTTTAAACAAACATAGGTAATTCATTCATTTATTCATATATTGCACTTGCATGTTCTAATTGTAATTTGGCTACCTACCACAATAAATATTCAATCAAATATATTAAGGAAGGTAAGTACCTACCACCCCACCAACCACTTCGAAAATAAAACAAAAAAATAATATAGGCAACTATTATTACTACTTTATTTGTATTACAATATACAAAGAAATTATACACAAAATTTCTTGAACAACAAGTCCATTAAATGTCTATTAGGTAGGAACTTTTCAATAATATACAAAATAATATATCTATGATACAATTAAGTAAGTATCTACCTAAGCCAAGATTATACTATAATATAATCTAGTTGTCTTGGCACACCTTTTCAACGTTCCCTGGACTTCCACGTTCCAAAATTAGCCAAACCGGTGTAACGAAAACCAATTAATTTTTATATAATAGAGAACAAGATTAAGATAGGCCATACACAACAAAAGTTATACCTACAATACTGTAGCACAATGTGTGTGTGACATATTTTATGAATTTTTGTTACATATTAGTTAATTTACATATTGGACCTGAATCACTTACCAACTTTTTTTTTTCGGTTTGTTCTAGTGTAAACATGTCACTTTTACACCCTCTCAATAATTGTACTCTCACTCTGACCGCCAACGGGCTCTGGAAATGTACATGTATTCCAATTAGTAAGTAAGTAAGTAAGTAGGTAGGTAGGTATTTATTACAAAGTAATCAACAACAAATGTAACACAAAATGTAGGTATATGTATTATAAAACAAACTAAAAAAAACTTAATAATATACTTAGGCATGTAGAATAATAAAAATAAAAACCAACACCACCACACCTTGTACAACCAAACAACAAAACAAAACAATCCACAAATAGTAAGAGGCAGCGGCAACATAAAATATCACCCAAGAAACATATATTACCTATCATTGTTATTATCTTTCATTATGTTTCCATTGAAAACCTAAAATGTTTATTTATTATTTTATTTTATTAAGGAAAAGCATACACAAAAATATATAACATCACCTTTTCACCGCTAGCATAAAACCCACACAAAGTGTTTGAAGAAGAATAATATTCATTCAAATACTAATGTTTTTCTACTTTAAATACTGTTTCAATGTGTGTTGTAATTTATTTATTTATTGAATTTTATCTTACAGGACTACCACCACTGCACCAGTGCTGTCAGACCAGAAACTAGCTGGCGTTGGATGAGCGGTTGGGCACAAAGAAACATTTAAAAAAAATATTAAGTACAACAAACAGTGCAACGGGGAAATCAGTTAGAAATCAAATAAACATTCTATACCTACATGACTTGGCTTTATTTATGTATAATTTCACTCACCGAAATTGTATTATTATTATTATTATCCACTGTCCACTGCAGACTCCTCATCAGTCAGATTTCTTTGCCAATTGCAACAAACAACTTGGGTGGGTCGGTGTGAATTATTCACTGAAATGCAAATAAGAATAATACAATAATAACACTTGTCTGGAAACTAATTAGAAGATACCTATTACACTTTTTATGTTACTTCATGTTGTTCTAGAATGCAGGGACAACAAACTATCCAAATCATGCTGCTCACAATACTTTGTTTTGTTATAGTAATACAGTAATACTGAAACTGTACTAGCGATGATAATAATTACAAGTTAGTGTCCCTTTAGCACCGTTATTGCAAGAAGAATAGTTAAATTACATTGTAAAACGCGTCGTACTCACATTTTTCTTTCGCTCATTTTGTTGAAAAACACGCCGTCAAGCAACACTGCAATGCACTGTACACTGGTACTGTTGGGCTGTTGTAGTCTCACTTTGTCTCTAGCCAACGATTCCGATTGTAAAAACTTTGTTCAAACTTCTATTTCGTTGCAGGACAATTCGTAGTAACTTTACCGCCGCGGCATACTTATTGTTTGTTTGTTTTTTTCCATTGTTATTTCTCCGCGCGCAAGTGACAGTAGTGCTTTTTATTATAAGGTTTTACGCGGCTGTCAGTTTCAAGTGTTTTGAGCCATGCGCGTAACAAAACCTTCGGTGCAAGCTTCGATCGAATACAAGTACAATGCGCGTCGGTTTGATTAATCAATGCAAATATCAGCTCATACCAAAAATAACTAGACTTGCAAACCAAAGCTGACTGAATATTTAAAACTGAAAGACGTTCCTTCCTAGTTTGGTCTGAAGTTTGCTCCGAATCATTTTCACCTGTAGTTGGCAGCCAATAACATGAATTCGTGCGCTTTTGTTGGTAAGCTTGAGCCGCAGCGGGAACGGATGTCAAAACTCTCCTTCCACATTGTACGTATATGTACAGAATTATTGACAGTATTGACAATGGAAACTGACGTATAGACTTAGCGGTCGGGCGAAAAAAAAATTCAAGTTTACTTTTACATTCGAATACTGAAAACTTTGTTTCCTTCAAACTAGATTTTCGTCACTATTGTTAGTTAGTATTTATTGTATTGTGCCGTGTTTACTTTATGTAATTGAACGAACAATACGCCGGCGTAGATCGAACGTGTTGTTGTCGCCGCATTGTATCGTTGTGTTTGTGAAACGATCGAGTTTTCTTTCTAAACGTAACAGCAACAACAACAATAGGTAAATACTCTTCTGGGGAAGAGTTCCGATGATACCAGACCATTAGAAGGAAGAAGGCCTTTGGCCCACCATTTCCTAATGTTGTTTGTTGCTGAAAGTAGTAGATAAATGGAAACTTGTGAGAAAAATGATGAACTTTACCTTTGTATTTTTCTCTGAAAGTTGCCCATTTTGCCCTTTTACTAAGCTTGAGCTACTTACATTATTTGTGTAGGTACTTTATGAATATTACTCCCATCTGACAATGCTATTATTGTTGTTGTTCATCTTGAATTGGTGTAATTTTGTTACTTACATACAATGATATTTGGATTGTACCTATGTATTTCAGGTGTAATATTGATTTGAGGAGGACCCTACTTGTCTTGGTTTCATTGGCCTAAACTAACTACATATTTGGAATGGCTGCTGCTGGTTGCAAAGGAATGGTTTGAATATAACAAAAGTAGGTATGTTCATCTTTTCTCTTATAAGAAAAGCTTTTCAATAAGATGCAGTGACAGTGGTTCCAATACTTTGTTTACTCATACTAAACAAATTATAAATAGGTACAATAGTAAATAGTAATAATGTATTTGTAATGCAGCATATCAGTTGCTACTGTTGCTGTCATGGAGCAACTCCTGGTCACCTCCACAGCTGTATGTATGCTACTAGAGAGTTCCTATTGAAATTCCATTGCTTCATAAAATTGCTACTTGTTGATTGACAAATGCTTTCACAAGTATAAATAATCATTCAGATCATGTTGTCAGTTGCTATTGTTGCTGACTTGAATTGTTCACATTTATAGTAGTGAGATTTCATTACACTTTTAGGCTGTATGCTCACACCTATTGCTAATATTTTACAAGGTTCTTTACCCACCCTCAACAAATAATTAATATGAATTTCCAGGTGCTACTGCTGCACACAGTACAGTCCCAGAGCTGCCAATTGTTGCTGCCTGCCTGCACTGCTCTACTCTGCTCCGAGGCTACTCTTGAGAAGTCTACCCATACAACTCTTCACAGGACAAGTGCTATGATACTGTATGTTACTTTTAATACAATACTATACTCCGAGGCAGACACATTCTTTGAAATAGGCATATCCAACTTTGGGAGATGATGATGACACAAGATGTATATGTCCTGAGCACCTTGTACCAACACTTACAAACGCTGCCAGGTACATGAAAGAGTATGTGTGTATGCATACCAAAATGTAATACCTACCTCTAAGTGTAAACTGGGAGTGCTCTTAGATCTCTTTATCAGTGCTGGTCTATTTTTAACAGTTATTACTAAAATGCTTCAGCTGAGCTGTTGGTGCAAGCAAGCCAGCCAGCCAGCCAGCCAGCCAGCCAGCCAGCCAGCCAGCCAGCCAGCCAGCCAGCCAGCCAGCCGGCCCCACCCGAACTATGACCCCCCCCCCAAATCCAAAGTCACGGGGTTGATAACGTCGGGCCAATGCCTCTGCCCACCCCCCCAAATGGAAATAAAAGGCGGTGCAAGTTTAAGTATATAATATGCTAATTTTAGATTTTAGGCTTACTATTTTTAATTGGAACTAAAGTAGCGGTTACCGGCCACTACTAGTGCAACAGCCTTCACTGGTGAATTCACAAGTATAGGGGGTTGCAGCGCTTGTGCTGCAACCCCCAGGTAGCACGCTGCGTATTTTAAATGCGCAGATGACTCTCGCAGATTATCCGTACGCGCGATCCAAACGAGATCCAAAATGTATGTGTATGTCAAATGTTTATTTACCATGTTTATTTCAATGTATGTAAGAAACGCATAGACTGAGAACCGTATGTATGTATGCGTTTCCAAGGGTTATCTTGCATTTCATGGGTATCTATCTCATAAACCAAATCGCTCGCTATATGCATATCGAACATGTTCGCTGGTGCATGTTTCGCCCATACCAATTGATCTGAGAGGTAAATAGAGCATGAAATTTGGATTTTGACCCTAAGGTTCTTCTGTGTCCACCCACACTCCTCACATCTGTGGTGGACGTGGAATGTATGTATGGATGGACGTGTGTGTGTTATTTGGATGTGGTGTGTAGTATGTTATGGTATGTTGTATGTATATGTATTTAGCCAGCCAGGACTGCGTGCTGCGTGCGGAGTAACAATGCACTTGGTGGGTTGGGGCCAGCAGGTATTTAGTTGATTTTTGTTTTTGACACATTTCAGCCGTCGTCGTTCACCGTTCGCCGTCGCCGTCGCCGTCTCCACCGCCGCCCTCGTCTTTCACCGTCGCCGTCTCCACCGCCGCCCCCGTCTTTCACCGTCGCCGTCTCTGCCGCCGGGATGCTGGAAATAATGTAATATTTTGTTTGACCAAGCTGTGTTTTTCACAATTACACACAGTACATAAGAAACATATGAAGGAAAAAACGTCCTGTTATCCATGTCGGGTGGGGGGTTTAAGCGCTATCCTCTTACTACCTACCTACCGAAGAAAATCAACCTGTGACCTAACGAACCAACAATCTTACACAAAAACAGAATATATAGCAAAACTCTTAACAGACTTCTACAAACAACAACAACAAACAACAAAAGAAGAACGAGTGGAATAAAACAAGGGCCCAATATGTTGAGACGGGGCTTTTCTCACCTTCGCTCGAATCCTAACTATGCATCTAGCTGCTAACCTAACTCGTTTTCAACAAACCTAACTCAGTTTTTTCACTAACCTAACTATATTAATACAGCTAACCTAACTTGTTTTTAGCAAATCTAACGACGGGGCTTTTCTAACCTTCGCTCGAATCCTAACTATGAATATAGCTAACCTAACTTGTTTTCAACAAACCTAACTCAGTTTTTTCACTAACCTAACTATGAATATAGCTAACCTAACTTGTCTTCAACAAACCTAACCCAGTTTTTTCACTAACCTAACTATTAATACAGCTAAACCTAACTTGTTTTCAACAAGCCTAACTCAGTTTTATACCAACCTAACTATGAATATAGCTAACCTAACTTGTTTTCAACAAACCTAACTCAGTTTTATACCAACCTAACTATGAATATAGCTAACCTAACTGGTTTTCAACAAACCTAACCCAGTTTTTTCACTAACCTACCTATTAATACAGCTAAACCTAACTTGTTTTCAACAAACCTAACTCAGTTTTATACCAACCTAACTATGAATATAGCTAACCTAACT
>SJJU01070459.1:0-18321 GCA_012932125.1 Conopomorpha cramerella
ATATTAGCGAAATTTTCTACGTTTACTTACTTGTTCGCTCTTCATCGGTCGTTACATGTGTAAGGCCCGTGTTTTGGTCCGGGGGTGGGTTAGTGTTTTTTGTAAATAAAGCTTCGGTTTCAAGATCGTAGTAGGTATAGTAGATAGCAGAACACAACCCATAACACAAACAATGAATTTCTGCTGAAACCACGAACTAATAAAGCGAGCATAGCTGCTCCTCCAGAACATACAAGTCTTCCATGAGTTTCTCCACATTACCACGCTCGTTTCATTATTATTCATTGAAATTTCTTATTTTTTGTAATTATTATTTACTTCCTACATATTTGTTTATCTTTGATTTGTCAAAATTGTCGCTGTCATCAAATGACTATAATCTTTGGTCCAAAGGATCATTCACATTAAAGTAGGTAAGTAATTAAGTCGTTGAATCACGTTCTATCGTCGTTGATCTATGAAATCTCAATTTGTTAAAATAGACTGAATATTTACTGAGATTTGGTATGAGCTACAAAATATGCTTCAAGTTAATGGCTTAATTACAAAACACAAGCGTTTAAAATGAAAATCTTAAAAAATATTATTAAAAAATGGTAAAAGTATAAATTTAAAATAATAAAAGCTATTACGAAAAAGGCTCAAAAGGTCCACCCTCAGCAGCAAGGCATGGGCGTGTTCGTTAGAGCATAGAATCCCTACTCATATGATTAGGGACACCAAGAATTGTAGCAGCTCGGCTTTGAAGAATTGTCGTACTCGTACATGTATTTATGCGGAAATTATCCAATACTGCCTCTTCCATATTTGGATCCCGATTGCTTGGTCGTCCTTCGGGCCTATTTCCTCTAAATAAACCGGTGAAGCCGCATAACCATTTTCCGGAAACAGTCGCTGGAAGGCAACCTACGTTGTTCCGCCTCTGGTCTCCCATCAATAAATCGCTCACAATAAAGCTCACGTGCTTGCTCAAGGTTTCCATCAGCTGCCCCCACACATAACATCATCTCGTAATATTCGCTAATGCTGTAGAAAGCCATTTTCAATAAGTAGGTACTCTAAGTAAGTCCAGTTAAGAGAATGAAAATTTCATACTGATATCTACCTACATGCTACTCATTAATCTCTAGTCTATTCGCGATAAAGTGTGGAATTCCCATACTTTAGTTTATTTTTTTAACTTTATTTTTTTTCAATAGCAATCTTGTGATTGTCTGTGAATAAGTCTATGTTTAGTTTATGACGTCTGATTGACGGTTACATGTCACCCATCTACACCAAAACATGTTGATATGGTTAAGTTTTATTGTGAATTTATTGAGATATTTGTGTGATGCTGCTATGCAGTTCATCGAATGTGAATCATTTACTCGTATAATACAATATTCATAAGTGGATGTCGCTGGTAATCGTCGTTCTTAGGTTAGTATTTCAAAAGTCAATTCCTTCATTGTTTCAAGGGATGGGCGGCATTTTGTAGTGATATCGAAAACAGCAAGTGGTCATGAAATTCGATAAGTAGTTTAATTCCTTAATATGAAGATATTCTTGATTTCCTATATGTTGTTCCATTAATAAAAGCTTTCTCTATAGGCCCTTCAATTCCCACTGCAGGACTTTGTGACTCCCTGTATATATAGTATAAGTAAATATATCTCGTTGTCTGATTTCTATAACACAAGTGCTTTAGCTACTTAACATGGGATGAAGGCAATGTGTGTGTTGTTATAAAATATTTATTTATTAAATATTTAAAAAGAATACTCCTAACCTAGTAGAAGAAATACATTAAATATTTAGAACGAATACATTAAATATTCATCACAAAACACATAAAAAAACATCATCATCAGCCCATGCTTGTCCACTGCTGGACATAGGCCTCTCCAATATAATTTATGATTAATTGGTGTTACTTGTAAAACACGATATGGAACATAGTATGGCCTATTCCCTCGTTCCCCGGTCTGATTTCTTCAAAACAGGCTGTAAAGGTGACATAAACTAATATCATACAGAGCTAAATTCGAGCTGTAAAATGACCCCGAGCAATGGTCTTAGAAACGTTGGTGGGCTCGTCAATATGGACAACGTTTTCTTTGACGACAATGCGGGGCAATGAAAAAAAAATGTTTTATCATACAAAGTGTCAATTTTGTTTGGACATGAAAAAAGTATTTTTTATTTGCCCACTATGTCGCTATAGTAAAAGTTGTTCATATTGACGAGCCCAACAACATTTCTAAGACCATTGCTCGGGGTCCTTTTACATCAATTTAATCAACACACAAAATCTAAATTACATACATACATACGCTTCAAGCCTGTCTCCCAGAGGGGTAGACAGAGATCCATTGGGATTTCGATTGGAGGAAGTGTACTTACATTAATTTGTAATTTGTTCTTTTAATTTAGATTAGAGGTCGCCCCAGAAGGACATATATTGACCAGATTGGTGATGTCCTGGCGGAAGGTGGCGTGAAAAGTACCCGAAACCGGAGGTCATGTATGAAAAGATGTATGAATGTAGATGAAGCGAAAGGGGTTATGTCAGGACCTTGACAAATGGAGATCTGTAGTCTCTGCCTACCCCTCTGGGAGACAGGCGTGAAGTGTATGTATGTATGTAAATTTGAACTGATATTTTAATGGACCAATAGAGTCTCAGTATTTGTACGATTTCGGTGCTCTGATTGGTTCATTAAAATGGAAAGTTATTTAAAGTTCCTTTATTCAACTCGACGTAAGGCGTAGAAGTTTCGAAGACGTAAATATGTTGTGGCCTGAAATAATAGTGTATAGTCTATTTTTTTATTGGACGGACCAATTTGACAGTTCCCATTCACACAACTTTGTGCTCTGCTGCAATCAAGTTAGAGTATATTTAACAAGACGAAGATCTTTAACTCATTGTATTCCATTTTCAGTTTAATTTAAATCAGAATAAAGTGTAATAGTATACGTATAGAAACTGACAAGTTGTCGGCGGTGCCGAAGGGCCCGGTTTCCGTCGTAAAAGAGGAGGAGCAATAGAGTGGACGAACCACTCCAAGAGGGGCCTACAGGGGCTGATGGGCCCCGAAGAATGTCCTCTGGGTGCCCAGGACCCACCCAACACCAGCGATAAATGAAAGCCATCCTGGGGGTTGGCTTGATATTGCAATTAACTTGCAATATCAAAACGCCACGCATGTTACGGACCTAGTTCTATCTAATTTGTTCGCTCATCAGACTTTGAATATCGGTAAATGCTCAGTAAATTTTATTGTAGTTGTTAAAGGTATTACCTACGTTTTATGTTTTAAAATATATAACGCGTAATAAGAGCTAGAATGTTGTCAAAAGTGGAACTATTTTGCTAAGCGCTTGTCTATACAGGGCGGCTTAAATCGGACAGTATGGGAAAGTCTGAAACTATAAGACATAAGAAGTTCTGTTCTTAGAAACCATATCATCCATTTTAATAACAAGAAAAACATTATTTAATTAAAAAAAGAGCCACCCTATAAATTTCGTTTGTAATTAATTAATTAATGTTTATCAATTTTAACCTATATTTCACCTATAAAGTTTTTAATGTTTACTAAACATTTGGACAACTGTTGTCTGAGAAATAAAGATATTATTATTATTAATAGGTCTATGGTTGTTTCATAACTAGATACATAAACATCCAGAATACAGTCTGTGAGGTTGTCAGGTTGTCCTGTCAACCCTTCTGGATGCCATCTAACTTGATAAATGAGGCTTAAGTGGACTGGCAGTCTAATCAGTGGCGGTGGGACGGTAGTGACTGGTGCATGGCGCAATGTTGCTCAGTACTTTGTATATTTTACTACGTACTAGCGACCCGCCTCCGCTTCGCACGTGTGCAATATATCTATTTACGACTTGACATTAGAAGCCCCGGCTATTAGTGTTTCCCCACTATATTGTGCACGTATTCACGCGAAATACCTCTATTACAAAACAGTCCTAAAATTATTTTCGTATTTTTAAAGGGACAGACAGCGGGAAGCTACATTGTTTTGTTACTAAGTTTATCGTAGTTATGTTACGCAGTTAATCTTGCTAAAATATAGCTTATCTATACTAATATTACCTCTATAAAGCTGAAAAGTTTGTTTGTTTGTTTGAACGCGCTAATCTCAGAAACTACTGGTTCGAATTGAAAAAATATGTTTGTGTTGAATAGAAATCGAGGAAGGCTTTAGGCTTTATAACATCACGATTCACGCTGCAACTATTAAGAGCGAAGAAATAGTGGAAAATGTGACAAAAACGGGAAAAAAAAACTTCCAATACACGTGGTACAAATGCGAATTCCTGTGGCAAAACAAATGTTTGCCGAGACAACTAGTTTATAATAAAGTAAAACAAAACACAGTCACATTTCAGTCACATTTCAGAAAGGAGGGTGCTATTACGCTTCGAGAAATAGGAAAGCAACTATTATAGAAATAGAAAAAGATCGACTGCAGTTTCCCAATGGCAGTCCAAGTTGGTATACGTTTACATAGAGGGAAAAAACAATAAGTTTTTAGCCACCGAAGACGAAATAAAAACCCGTTGCTAGAACAGATTTGTGTGTGGAAAAAAGTAGTTGGAAAAGAGGCAAAAACAAGTGGGGTGAGGAAGTTAGAGGCGGGCTTGTTTCTTTTTTCAATATTAATTCATAAAATCGAACATATAGCCAAATAAAACTTATTTTCTACGCCTAAATTTGAGAATTGATATTAAAAATAATCATAATGTCAAATAATACTGACAGTTGCCATAACTGCACTGACGTGGCACTGACGTTTGTACACTTGACGATTGGCGTTGCACGGCTGTGTGTTCATTTTGTGATGAATATATGTTTTTTGTATTAAATGTGGAAAGTTCTCTACAATAAGACAGGATACAAAGCACAATGAATGCATTAAACTTGGAACAACTTAATTCAGCGCTGACTTCTCTCAGGACACTGCGCTCAAGTGTAAGTCATGTCTTCGAAAGCTTAGCGAACGGTTTGCGAGCTGATCACGGCGAAGACGGCAAAGATAAATTTCTGCTGGAGCTTCAGGAACTTCTGAACGGTGTCAACGTGAATCTAAGAGACTTGGAGCAAACTGTTAATGGCCTACCGATACCAACAGCGCCCTTCAACCTTGGCAACACAACATTCCTCAGCCAAGAGACAACGCAAGACCGGCAAGCGTTGTACACACAATTAGTAAACAGCTACAAATGGACGGACAAAATACACGAATACAGCTCCTTCGCACATAGTATCCTCAACCAAAACTCACTCAGAAGATCTTACGCTAATGTGGGAAGCACGAAGAGACGCGGAAAATTACAAAGCAACCACAATGTCCCTCCAGTTCAAGTCGACAACGTCATTAATTCTATCGTAAGGTCTTACAATGACATGAAGATCACAATATCCCGCCCCTTCGCCAGCAATGCAGTTGTCCAAATCAACTTGAGCCATGTATTAAAAGCTCTTGTAGCATTCAAAGGACTGTTAATGGAATGGGTCATGGTAAAAGGGTACGGGGAGCAGTTGGACTTATGGACAGAATCAAGACACCATGTCTTCAGAAAAGTGACAGAGAATGCCCATGCTGCAATGTTACATTTCTATTCACCAACATTACCTGAATTGGCTGTCCGTTCATTCATGACATGGCTTCACAGTTACTTCAACTTGTTCAGTGACCCTTGCAAGCGTTGTGGATGCCATTTGCATCACATCTCACTGTTGCCACCTGCGTGGCATGACTTCCGCAGCCTGGAGCCTTTTCACGATGAGTGCAAGCAGTAGCTAATGTGGTACAATTGAAGGAGCAAGCACAGTGTGCTGAACTGTGCTTCCCCCTTCAATGGAGTCTATTGTACTTGTGATAATTGACTGGAACTGTGTAGTTATGTAATGAAATGCCAATTTTTGTAATGTATCAGTGAATTTGAAAGTATAATCACTCATTGTAGATAACTATAAGTATTGAAATGTATGTCTCTTATTTTCTGGAAGACTCCCTCATACATATTGCTCGGCCATTGTGATTATGAATAATTTCTTTTACTTGTGGTCACACAATTTTGAAAAGGTTGTAACTACATGTTGTAATGCCCAATAGAAAAAAATATTTTTTATCTTGCTATTTATTGCTTCTACTTCCTCTTTATTTATAGTAGTAACTAGCAAAAACAGCAAACTCCGTTTCGCCACCAGATGGCTTAGTTTCGTTTTCCCGCTTTTCTGTTGAAATTTTTCTGAAATTTTCTTTGCTATAAACCTTACGGACCCTGAGACCTTTCCAACAAATGCAAAACCGTGGAAATCGGTATGTGCATTCTGAAGTTATAGCATCAGGGAGGAAAACCCGACTTATTTTTATATAGTAGATTTCCAGACAATATGGGTGTGTCTCGCGTTTTAATAATTTACTGTGTTGATCACAGCAAGTATACTAACACTCCTTTAGAATACAGGCAATGGCACATTTTATATCACTTATGCACAATTAGACATGTGTTTATCAATGTACTGAAAAAAGGAAATATTATTTTGGCTGTAGTTTAGTTATGTGGGTACTTATTGATTTGAAATTTTTCAGATTTTTGTCTCAAGTTTTCTCAACTGAAACGTTGTTTGAGGTGTGGTTTGTGGCAGAATTATTGGTTCCAAAGCTATAAGAATTTTCAATTAATTGAATTACATTGACATATTTCAGATTTGGTCACTTTATTCTAAAGGAGTAAAGTGAGAAACCATTTGTAGTCACATGGGTCAAGTGTTAATCCCAATAGAGGACAGGCCTCCAACATGTAGAATATACTGGGATATTCCCACCCAATTTCCCACCACTGTGATTCCTGTTAGAGCCAGGGTCTACAGCGGCATCCAGAATAGACAAGAGCTCAATCAGTGACGACTGGGCTAGATCCCGGGAGGCCTAGCCTTCTGTCTTGGATCCCGCATAGTTATTGTAAAGTACAACTAAAGATTGTATAGAAATAAGAGGAAAAAATGAAGAAGTTATAAAGGAGCAGGTGTATACACTAATATGTATGAATTTCATTGGTAATGCTTCAATATAAAGAACAGAGACATAAAATCTATCCCATTGTTTGTATCAAGAGGTGTAATGCAAAGTCATTCAACATGATTTCTTCTGAAAACACAGGCAACTGTTTTCAATAACTAAGAGATATCAAGTTATAATTCTTTATTTGAAATCTTTCTACAAGAAAAATGACAAATGGTTTTGTATGATCTACACCCACATACAACTTGTTATCTAATTATATAACAGCTCACAGGTTATTAAAAAAAACATACCTTATTGCGAAGTAGATAAATAAATAAAACAATTGAATAAACATAACATTTTCTATTTATTAATATTGTCTACGCAAAAGGCTTGCAGAAAGCCACTGTGTGATCAACACTGCATTCCACATCCAACACATGAGCACCCACAGACACCCTTAGAGGGAAAAACTGATCTTTATTATGTCCCAATCCTAAACAGCCATATCGGTTGCGTCCCCAAACGTAAAGGTCGCCATTGTTTGTAATTGCCGCCAAATGGCCAATTCCGGCTGCGACTTTTTTTACAGTGCACTCTGGATTGAATTCGTTTCGGCCAAAGAGCGGAGGCGGGATGACTTTCGGCTTGGCGGAGTGTTGGACGTTAGGACCGAGTCCGAGAAGACCGTAGCCCCACACGAACACGTCTCCATGTTCTGAAATGAGATAATTATTTTCAAAAAATAATAAAAAAAATAAATACACTTCACGCCTTTAATCCCAAAGAGGTGTAGGCAGAGGTACTTGCTAAAGCAAGTACCCACGGTTCACTGAGCAACCCAACGTGACAGGGGGTGAGCCCATCGCCGTTATAGGGTTCACACACGTGCGTTATGGTGTGCGGGTTTCATCACGATGTTGTCCTTCACCATACGAGCGTTGCGTTGCGTACATAGGCTCTGAAAAAGAGTCCCATTGGTACACGTCCAGTTGCCGGACTCGAACCCGGGACCTCCCGATTACAAGTCAGGCGCTTCTTACGATTTAGCTTCACGAACATCGCACCAAAAACTACTCTAGTCTGTTTATTAATTCAACGATAGGGATGTGGAGATGAAAACTGTCAAATGAATGTATTCAGATAGTGGATTTTTCGAACAATCTGTAATCCGTACATGATACGACGTATCAAATCGTTCTCGAATTAGTGAACAGAATTTATAGACTTTCAACCTAAAACTAACGTTTACACTAAAACCAGACAACAATATAAAAAACATGCGGAGTGAAAGAGCAAAAGGAAATATTTTCAGTCCCTTGCTGCGTAACAGCAAGGAGTTGGATCCAAACCGTAATGTTGCTAGTAAAAGTGACAGTTTGGATCCAGAAGTACATCATTTTCTATACCTTTTGATAGGAAAAAGATAGACTGAAAGTACTTCGTAGCTTGTAAGTTTAGTTGTGTTTGGTCTGAGATATGAACCAATGAAAGCGACGCAGTGTGTCAAATTAACTTGTAGTAACGTAACAATCGATTAGATGAACAAATAGTCAAGTTTTGGGTCAAGCAATACTAGCGCCATTGGTTCATAAATTTCGTTACCCCACTTTTTTTTTTTTTGTTAAATGGGGGAATCCTCATGGACACCCCGCCGCCATGGGGACAGCGAACGGGATAGTGTCGGACTCTTACCGACTAAACCCCCATGATGACCTCCGTGTCGCGTGCAGGACGGGTCCCGGGAGTACCCGAAGGAATTGCATCAGGACCCGCCCAAGCGATCGGTCCTGTCGGACTCCGGCTCGGGGCAGACGGTGGTGTGTCTGCCCCAGCGACCGGTGAAGGATCACCGGCGGCAGTTACCAGGCCATAGGGTAACCGCCGCCCTACCCGGGGCCGTCCAAGCAGGTGCCGGGGACCCCACTCCGACACCCACGACCCCAAGGACCCCTTTTAGGACGCCTTATACGCCAGGCAAGGGATACCGTAGTCCTATTCTTTTCTATACGCCCGGAACTACAGGGCTGGCGACGGGACGGCCACAACCCAACCGCCCCGCCGGCGTCGGACCCCTGATCTCGTGGGGTCCGACATCTTCCTCCCTCCCGGCCGCAGAGGATAGGGAGCGCAGCGCACCGCAATACTGACACTCCTCTTCCCCTGCGGCCCTTCCACGCCGCCATCTAGCGGTGACGGCCCCGCAAGGGCGCGGAGGATAGGGACAGCGGCGGTCGGAATACCGACTGTCCTCTCCCTCCGCGGCCTTCAGTGTGGCTGCGTCATGGGAAGCAGCCTGACCGCTTGTCTGCGGGCTCGAAAGCGAGCCCGGGACAGCGGTCCCTCTCGGGCCGGCCAGTCTGCAACAGACCGGTCCAGTGGGTTCCTCTTAGCTTCACCGGGTGCCCCTACCCGGGTACTAAGCCCCCTCGCCACGACAAGGCGGGAACCCATAGAGGGGGTTCGTTACCCCACTGGGCCAAGTACTGGAATTGAACGACAACTTGACTTTGAAATTGATATTGCACTCAATAAATGTTTAAAAATTCCTTAAATAAAAGTGTACTTATTTACAGTTCATTGTATTTTAAAATGTACGAATGAGATCCTTTGCCCGGCAAAAAACAAAAAATAAATGACTCTGCAAATTGGTTATTCTATTTCACTCACACGGTACGTCACCAGAGAAGGACAAAAAAATATACTATCAAGTAGGTACATTATAAATCCTTAGGAAATGTTGCGTAGTTGCACATTTTTCAACAGTGTAATATTACAAAAAAAAAATTTTTTTGACCGCCAGATTTTGCATCATTGTTTTATGGTTTTGTATTCTTTTGGCCTATGTCCAGCAGTGGACAAGTATGGGCTGATGATGATGATGATGATTCTTTTCCGAATACCTATAGACATCAAAATCACCTGTCTCCTGTGTGACATGTATCTAGAAGCCGTTCGTCAGTAAAATATTAATGAAGCACATAGAACATCGACTAACCATTGACTATAAGACAGAAGGAGCCGCCAGCAGCCACGTCGACGATCCTGCCGAGGCCGCGCGTCAACGCGACCAGCGCGTACGACATGTTCACCTGCTGCTGCGGCGAAGACATCGGCACCTGACCGTACTCCGAGTTGCCCCAGCCGAATACCTCGCCGTTATCTGAAAACAACATCATCAGGCAGGGCTTTTATACATGAAAGTTTCAATTAACTTTTTGCACAGCGTGTCTCGGGTACTGATGTATTGTACTATTATATTGCAATAGACATGTTCTGTTCTACTTCAAACTAACATTCCCTCTACTTCGTACCTACATTTAAGTTCCTACCAGTGAATATTAGATTTTATGTAATACACAACTGTAAATATTTAATTTTGTTAAAATGTATAATTATTTTTTTATAACACTGTTACCTAATGTAAGTTACAAAAAATGTATGTTAATGTTGCTGTGCCCTACAGGGTCCACGATTGTAACTCAACTGTATTTTTAAGACCTTATAACACATTGTGGAAAAGCAATAAATAATTGAGTATTGATGGAAGATCAGTGTTGTGTTAATCCACGTCACTCCCAGCACACGCTGAATCAGAGCCCTTTTGCATTTGCCACGTCTAATCCGACAATGTTCACTTGTTAATATCTGTGTTTGTTTTCTCTAATTGTTAATTTTCATTATTCTGTCATGGTTTATTTAAGTGTACGTGTCAAATGTAAATAAATAAATAAAAATGTTGGTTCGTAAGTTATTTCATTCATTCATGATTGAGGGCCGGCATAGACTAGTGATCAGGACTTCAGACCAAACACACTACTACACTTGCAAACCGCGTACCACCTACTTCTCCACGTACTTCTGTGTATGATGTGTTCTGGATCCAAACTGTCACTTTTACTACTAACTTGACAGTTTGGATCCCGATTTGCCCTGATAAGGGACAGAAGATATCGCCTCTTACTCTTTCACTCCTGCATGTCTTTCATAACGTTGTCGGTGTAACGGTGTATAAAATCTTCCGCGGTATTTGATTATTCATGAATTCATAATATGTGTAATTAATTCGATTTTAAAATGTATTATATTAAAAGTTGTTCATTTTGTCGAGCCCAACACTAAGACCATTGCATTGGAACCCAGCTCCATTTACACGCAGTAATCTTTAAAAACGGCGATGTGCTCACCCCCTGTCACGTTGGGTTAAATACGCTTGGTGAACCGTGGTCATTTGCTTAGCAAGTGCCTCTGCCTACCGACCTCTTTAGGGTTAAAATGCGTGAAGTGTATTTTTGTTATTAATCTATTATCTACTATATAAAAATAAGTCGGGGCTTTCCTCCCTGACGCTATAACTCCAGAACGCACAAACCGATTTCCACGGTTTTGCATTCGTTGGAAAGGTCCCGATCTCCGTGCGGTTTATAGCAAAGAAAATTCAGGAAAAATTTGAACAGAAAAGCGGAAAATGCGTCAATTCATCTTTTAATCACCAAACGAAATGTTACATAAAACGACGCCATCTGGTGGCGAAACGAAGTTCGCCTGGTTTGCTAGTTAATCTATAAAAAAAATCACCATTCAACGCCAGCACGCAGTCACCAGTGGAAGCCACCTTGACGATCCTCTCTGTGGTGATGTCGCCCTTGACTTGGGCGGGCGCGGCTTGGTTCCCGTAGTGGCCCTGCCCCGTCTGCCCGTCGGCGCCCCACCCGCACGCGTACACTTTGCCCGACGATGTTACGAAGAGGCTGAAAGGAAAACTTCATTGTATAAACCTCAGTTTCAATTCAAATTCAAAATAATTTATTTCATCTTTATAAGTGCTATTGGCTATGTGCGCGACGGTGGCGACGCGTAGTGTTTACAACATTTGCGGAACATTTGTCAAATAATAACAATGTAAATATTGTTAGTTTTCTTTGCAAATATGAATAAAACCAAAGATTAAAATAGTGTTACGCCCCGGGGTCGGCAAACAACGGCTAGAATGCCGTAGAGGTACGTCGAACATTCGAGAGGCCTAAGGAACATTCCAGTATCCAAGCCGGCGCATACAAACCACTACACAGTGCCTATATGCGTCACAATGTAGTAGAAGGATCTCGAAAGATCGAGAAAAGTGTGGTATATTTCGGAAGCCACAAGTACTTACCTCACCACAAGTAGGTATACACCTACTTACCTACTGTTGGGTGTAGGTATAAACACGCGAGCCGTCGACGCGACTCACAAGTAGGTATAAATCTACTTACCTACTGTTGGAGTAGGTATAAACACGCGAGCGGCCGAGGCACCACAAGTAGGTATTTAATTATTATTATTAGAAGTCGACTCGAGAAAGTACCTGAACCTACTCGAATGTTCTGGATTGTGTACCGTGGTATATAAAGAGCGACGATCGAGTCGGCGGGACAGTTTCAACTAAACAGCGATATAGTGAACATCAAGAGAGAAAACTAAAGAGTGATAACAAGTGATTGTGTGATTGTAAAGTGTTTATTAGCGGTTTTAGTTTAACGATTGTAATTAGTTTGTGTAATTACAGTGCCGGAATAAAGTGTAATTCTTGATTTTCGTAATAGTGTCATTTTTCTATCGGTACCCACCCCCCACGTACGTAACATTTGGTGTCAGAAGTGGGATAGAAAATGCCGATCACTCCACGAGATCAAGAACCGGAGGGCGTCCAAACCCGGAGCCAACGTGCAGCGGAGGCTCTACGGCAACCGTGGCTGGTCCATCTACTGTCACTGCACCGGCATCGTCACCAAGACCGAAGGCCGAGATTGACCTTAACACCATCCTGATTTTATTGAAGGAACAATCACGAGCCCTTAATGAAAGCCAAAGGGAAGCTCGGGAAGCCCGGGAGGCCCAGGAGAGACAAGCTAAAGCCCAGGAGAGACAGGCTAAAATACAGGAGGAGCAGTACATGAAGCTGTGTATCAGTCAGCGGGAAGCCGAGGAGAGACAGGCTAAGGCCCAGCGGGAAGCCGAGGAGAGACAGGCTAAGGCCCAGCGGGAAGCCGAGGAGAGACAAGCTAAGGCCCAGCAGGAAGCCCGGGAAGCCCAGGAGGAACAATACAAGAAATTGTGTAATCAACAGGAGGAGCAGTCGTGTATGCTCCGTGAAGTCCGAGAGTCCACAGCAGACTGGAAACAAGAGATGGCGGAAGTCCAAGGGAAGTTGATGGATATGGACGTAAAATTCGACAGTCGTATACAGGACGTCAACGAAAAGGTAGAAGACCACGAGACACGTCTGCAGATCATGAAAAATGATTTCAAGAAACTGGAAGTCAAAGTGGCTACTGGTGCCTGCGGATCCGACATCTCTGTTCCAGGAGGTGGACGATTTAAGGTCCCCCCATTCGACGGCACTTCCTCGTGGACCGCATACAAACTACAGTTTGAGTCTGTCTCTCAGGCGAATGGGTGGAGTAAAGACCAGGCGAAGACAGCACTCACCTTGGCCTTGCGAGATGAAGCCCTCACTATACTGGAAGCGTTGGGAAATGAGAGGACGTACGATCGCCTGCTTGAGGCTTTGGAGGCTCGATACGGAGATAAACATTTGGAGCACGTCTTCAGAGCTCAGTTGAAGGACCGGACCCAGGGACGTAACGAGTCTCTACAACAGTGGGCTTTGGAAATTGAAAAGCTGGTGAGAAAAGCGTACCAGACAGCGTCGGCCTCTTTTGTGGACAGCATGCTCGTACAGGCGTTCATTGATGGTATTCGTGAGTTGGAGGTAAGGGCTGCTGTTCGATTGGGGCATCATGGAAGCTTGAAAGACGTAGTCGCCCATGCTTTGGAGGTAGAAGCTGTACGACAAGACTCTAGGCCTTATAAAGTGCGAGAGGTTTCTGTCAGTGAATCGCCTTCTAAGAGCCGCGAATACAGTCCACGTTGCTACCGGTGTGGCGAAAGAGGGCACTTGCAGTCGAATTGCCCAAAATGGAACAACAGGCGCCGAAACCTGGATTCCAATGCGAAATCTAGTGACACTGGTGCAGCAGAGCCACAGCAGGGAAACGAGTAATAGCCAGGACTATGGGACGAGTACTGGCTGGTGGTCGAAATGTCCCAGTTGTAATCTCACAAGCAAACGACGGGAATAGTCTGGTCGTCAAAGGAGGAATTGGACGGATAGCATGTCATCTTACTATCGACACCGGAGCTTCTCGGACAGTAATTAGTTCTCGGTTACTTAAACACCTGACGAGAGATCACCTAGTCCGACCTAATAATCTAAACCTTCAAACGGCTACCGGTCAGTACATTTCCGTCCATGGGGAGCAAGAGGTGGAGATGAAGATAGCCGAAAGGAGTTTTTGGCACAAAGTCATCGTCGCCAACATCGTTGATGACTGCATTATTGGGTTAGATTTTATGCGTAGATATAACTGTAAAATTGATGTTAAAGGTGGCGTCCTTAAAATTGGGACTGATGAAATACCCATGGAAGGTGGTGTAAACGGGAATGTCTACTGTGCTCGAAGGACAGTTCTTCAGCCCAAATCCCAAGCCTTAGTTCCAGTGAAATTGCCGTACTACACGGGACGAGGATCTCACCGCTGCGTATTTGTAGAAAAGCTAGATGATGACTGCCCTTGGATAACCGCTCGAACCATCGTTACAACATCATCTGCAGCATTTATTAGGGTCCTGAACCTGAGTGATACCAAATACGCATTGCAGAAAGGAACTCGTATAGGTACTTGCGAAGAGATTTCTTGGTTAAGAACGTGTCAAGGTACGGACGTGAACAAGAGGCTGCCAAATGGAGATATGGACTTGGGAAGTCTATTGGACAGTTGTCAAGAAGATCTCAGCATGGAAGAACGCACTAAGGCGCGTAATCTTTTACTGAAGTATAGTGACGTCTTTTCTCTACATGATGGTGACATTGCAAGGACTGGAGTAGTTCAGCATGAAATTAACACTGGTGAGATCATGCCTATTAGACAGCGTCCTCGGCGAGTTCCAGTGGCCCGGGAAAAGGAAGTGGAAAGCATGATTGAGGAAATGCAGGGAAGCAGGGTGATCGAACCTTCGACCAGCCCTTGGTGTTCACCGGTCGTTTTAGTGAAGAAGAAGGACGGCACTTTAAGATTTTGCGTAGACTACCGCCGACTTAATGATGTGACCAAAAAGGACAGTTATCCCTTGCCACGAATCGACGACACTTTGGATACTTTGAATGGGATGAAGTGGTTCTCCACGTTGGATTTGAAAAGTGGCTACTGGCAAGTAGAAATCAAGGAGGGAGACAAAGAGAAAACTGCCTTCTCTATTGGCAAAGGACTATGGCAGTTCAACGTCATGCCCTTTGGATTATGTAATGCTCCAGCTACATTTGAGAGACTAATGGAACAAATACTCGCAGGACTACTTGGAGATACATGCCTGGTATATTTGGATGACATCATGATCATTGGCAGAGACTTCGACGATCACCTCGCCAAGCTAGAGCAAGTTTTCTCCAAATTACGAGACGCAAGACTTAAGCTTAGTCCCAAGAAGTGTTCGCTGTTTAAGCGTAAGGTGAACTATTTGGGCCATGTTATATCAGCAAATGGAATACAGACAGATCCTGAAAAGATTAGTTCCGTAAAGGACTGGCCGATGCCAAAGGATAAGACTGCAGTAAGAGCCTTTCTGGGTCTTTGCTCGTACTACCGAAGGTTCGTTAAGAACTTCTCTGACATAGCCAAGCCACTACACCAGCTGACTGAAGAAAAGCGACCATTTGTCTGGACGGATCAGTGTGCTCTGGCATTCAACCACCTTAAAGAAAGGCTTTGTGAAACGCCTATTCTAGGATTTCCGGCGCCTGACATGGACTTTATTGTTGACACCGATGCAAGTAACACGGGTATTGGAGGTGTCCTGTCACAGAAGAAGGGAGATCAGGAAGTTGTGATCGCTTACTTTAGCAAATCTCTATCGAAACCAGAAAGAAATTACTGCGTCACCCGGAGAGAACTGCTTGCTGTAGTAAAAACCTTACAGCATTTCAGCAAATATTTACTTGGCCGTAAGTTTCGAATCAGGACCGACCATGCAGCTTTGAAGTGGTTACTGGAGTTTAAAAATCCTGAAGGTCAAGTAGCTCGCTGGATTGAGCAACTCCAAGAGTATGACTTCCACATCGAACATCGCAGCGGGAAGTCGCATGGAAATGCAGATGCCCTGTCCCGAAGACCCTGTCCGGACGATTGCAAGCATTGTTTGAGACAGGAGGATAAAGACTGCATCAGGATGTTGCGGACGGATTCAGTCAGCGATGAATGGAGTGACGACGCCATGAAACAAGCTCAGCAGGAAGACCCAGACATTAAGCCCATTTTCGATTGGGTCAAATCTGGAGTACCTAAACCAAAATGGTGTGACGTCGCCCCATTGAGTACGACAACAAAAAGTTACTGGGCTCAGTGGAACAGTTTAATGATTCACAACGGTGTATTGTGCAGGAAATGGGAATCGACAAATGGGAAGGATGCCCATCTACAAGTGATTATCCCTAAGAAAAGGGTAAAAGATGTGCTTCGATCCTTTCATGACGATGTCTCCGGTGGACATCTTGGTGTGAAGCGGACATTAATGAAAATTCGGCAACGATTCTACTGGATTCATTGTCGCGAAGATGTCGAGGACTGGTGTAGGAAATGTGCCAATTGTTCATCAGTCAAAGGGCCACATACTCGTAGTAGGGGTGCGCTAAAGGTGTACAATGTTGGGGCACCTTGGGAAAGGATAGCGTTGGACGTCGCGGGACCATTTCCAACATCTGATGCCGGAAATAAGTACATCCTGGCGATCATGGATTATTTTACCAAATGGCCCGAAGTGTTTGCGATTCCTAACCAGGAAGCTACGACAGTTGCGGAAAAATTGGTGATGGAGGTATTTTGTCGGTTTGGTGTCCCTCTCGAAATACACAGCGACCAAGGCAGAAACTTTGAATCCCAAGTGTTTCAAGAGACCTGTAGAATCATGGGGATCCATAAGACGAGAACAACGCCATATCACCCGCAATCTGATGGAATGGTCGAAAGGTTCAACCAAACACTGGAACGACATTTGGCCAAGGTGGCTGATAGTCATCAAAAGGATTGGGATAGGCACATACCTCTTTTTCTGCTGTCGTACAGGTCGGCAACACATGAGAGCACAAACAAGACTCCTGCATGTGCGAACTTTGGAAGAGAACTGCGGTTACCGGCAGATTTATTAACCGGAAGGCCCCCAGACACACCTATGTCCATAACGGAGTACGCGAGTGACTTACGAAATCGACTAGAAGATGTTCAAAATCTTGTTCGAGATAATGGACTTCAAGCCAGTAACAAGATGAAAACACGCTATGATCGTAAGTCTAATCAATCAGGATTCGAGGAAGGTTCGCAGGTGTGGTTGCACAACCCTTTGCGTAAAAAGGGAAAGTCTCCTAAATTGTCACCAAACTGGGAGGGCCCATATAAGGTAGTGACCAAGATCAACGATGTGACATATCGCATACAGAGAAATCACCGCAACCCATGCAAGGTTGTGCATATCGACCGGCTGGCCCGATACTATGGAGATAATCATGCTCGAGACGAGCACGTTTTAGAAGGGGGTAGTGTTACGCCCCGGGGTCGGCAAACAAACGGCTAGAATGCCGTAGAGGTACGTCGAACATTCGAGAGGCCTAAGGAACATTCCAGTATCCAAGTCGGCGCATACAAACCACTACACAGTGCCTATATGCGTCACAATGTAGAAGAAGGATCTCGAAAGATCGAGAATAGTGTGGTATATTTCGGAAGCCACAAGTACTTACCTCACCACAAGTAGGTATACACCTACTTACCTACTGTTGGTTGTAGGTATAAACACGCGAGCCGTCGACGCGACTCACAAGTAGGTATAAATCTACTTACCTACTGTTGGAGTAGGTATAAACACGCGAGCGGGCCGACGCGACGGTTAGGTATTTAATTTTTATTATTAGAAGTCGACTCGAGAATGTACCTGAACCTACTCGAATGTTCTGGATTGTGTACCGTGGTATATAAAGAGCGACGATCGAGTCGGCGAGACAGTTTTCAACTAAACAGCGATATAGTGAACATCAAGAGAGAAGACTAAAGAGTGATAACAAGTGATTGTGTGATTGTAAAAGTGTTTATTAGCGGTTTTAGTTTAACGATTGTAATTAGTTTGTGTAATTACAGTGCCGGAATAAAGTGTAACTCTTGATTTTCGTAACAGTGTCATTTTTCTATCTGTACCCACCCCCCACGTACGT
>SJJU01070460.1:0-10827 GCA_012932125.1 Conopomorpha cramerella
TGTTACGCCCCGGGGTCGGCAAACAACGGCTAGAATGCCGTAGAGGTACGTCGAACATTCGAGAGGCCTAAGGAACATTCCAGTATCCAAGTCGGCGCATACAAACCACTACACAGTGCCTATATGCGTCACAATGTAGTAGAAGGATCTCGAAAGATCGAGAATAGTGTGGTATATTTCGGAAGCCACAAGTACTTACCTCACCACAAGTAGGTATACATCTACTTACCTACTGTTGGGTGTAGGTATAAACACGCGAGCCGTCGACGCGACTCACAAGTAGGTATAAATCTACTTACCTACTGTTGGAGTAGGTATAAACACGCGAGCGGCCGAGGCACCACAAGTAGGTATTTAATTATTATTATTAGAAGTCGACTCGAGAATGTACCTGAACCTACTCGAATGTTCTGGATTGTGTACCGTGGTATATAAAGAGCGACGATCGAGTCGGCGGGACAGTTTCAACTAAACAGTGATACAGTGAACATCAAGAGAGAAAATTAAAGAGAGTTAACAAGTGATTGTGTGATTGTGAAAGTGTTTATTAGCGGTGTTAGTTTAACGATTGTAATTAGTTTGTGTAATTATAGTGCCTGAATAAAGTGTAATTCTTGATTTTCGTAACAGTGTCATTTTTCTATCGGTACCCACCCCCCACGTACGTAACATTTGGTGTCAGAAGTGGGATAGAAAATGCCGATCACTCCACGAGATCAAGAACCGGAGGGCGTCCAAACCCGGAGCCAACGTGCAGCGGAGGACTCTACGGCAACCGTGGCTGGTCCATCTACTGTCACTGCACCGGCATCGTCACCAAGACCGAAGGCCGAGATTGACCTTAACACCATCCTGATTTTATTGAAGGAACAATCACGAGCCCTTAATGAAAGCCAAAGGGAAGCTCGGGAAGCCCGGGAGGCCCAGGAGAGACAAGCTAAAGCCCAGGAGAGACAGGCTAAAATACAGGAGGAGCAGTACATGAAGCTGTGTATCAGTCAGCGGGAAGCCGAGGAGAGACAGGCTAAGGCCCAGCGGGAAGCCGAGGAGAGACAGGCTAAGGCCCAGCGGGAAGCCGAGGAGAGACAAGCTAAGGCCCAGCAGGAAGCCCGGGAAGCCCAGGAGGAACAATACAAGAAATTGTGTAATCAACAGGAGGAGCAGTCGCGTATGCTCCGTGAAGTCCGAGAGTCCACAGCAGACTGGAAACAAGAGATGGCGGAAGTCCAAGGGAAGTTGATGGATATGGACGTAAAATTCGACAGTCGTATACAGGACGTCAACGAAAAGGTAGAAGACCACGAGACACGTCTGCAGATCATGAAAAATGATTTCAAGAAACTGGAAGTCAAAGTGGCTACTGGTGCCTGCGGATCCGACATCTCTGTTCCAGGAGGTGGACGATTTAAGGTCCCCCCATTCGACGGCACTTCCTCGTGGACCGCATACAAACTACAGTTTGAGTCTGTCTCTCAGGCGAATGGGTGGAGTAAAGACCAGGCGAAGACAGCACTCACCTTGGCCTTGCGAGATGAAGCCCTCACTATACTGGAAGCGTTGGGAAATGAGAGGACGTACGATCGCCTGCTTGAGGCTTTGGAGGCTCGATACGGAGATAAACATTTGGAGCACGTCTTCAGAGCTCAGTTGAAGGACCGGACCCAGGGACGTAACGAGTCTCTACAACAGTGGGCTTTGGAAATTGAAAAGCTGGTGAGAAAAGCGTACCAGACAGCGTCGGCCTCTTTTGTGGACAGCATGCTCGTACAGGCGTTCATTGATGGTATTCGTGAGTTGGAGGTAAGGGCTGCTGTTCGATTGGGGCATCATGGAAGCTTGAAAGACGCAGTCGCCCATGCTTTGGAGGTAGAAGCTGTACGACAAGACTCTAGGCCTTATAAAGTGCGAGAGGTTTCTGTCAGTGAATCGCCTTCTAAGAGCCGCGAATACAGTCCACGTTGCTACCGGTGTGGCGAAAGAGGGCACTTGCAGTCGAATTGCCCAAAATGGAACAACAGGCGCCGAAACCTGGATGCCAGTGCGAAATCTAGTGACACTGGTGCAGCAGAGCCACAGCAGGGAAACGAGTAATAGCCAGGACTATGGGACGAGTACTGGCTGGTGGTCGAAATGTCCCAGTTGTGATCTCACAAGCAAACGACGGGAATAGTCTGGTCGTCAAAGGAGGAATTGGACGGATAGCATGTCACCTTACCATCGACACTGGAGCTTCTCGGACAGTAATTAGTTCTCGGCTACTTAAACACCTGACGAGAGATCACCTAGTCCGACCTAATAATCTAAACCTTCAAACGGCTACCGGTCAGTACATTTCCGTCCATGGGGAGCAAGAGGTGGAGATGAAGATAGCCGAAAGGAGTTTTTGGCACAAAGTCATCGTCGCCAACATCGTTGATGACTGCATTATTGGGTTAGATTTTATGCGTAGATATAACTGTAAAATTGATGTTAAAGGTGGCGTCCTTAAAATTGGGACTGATGAAATACCCATGGAAGGTGGTGTAAACGGGAATGTCTACTGTGCTCGAAGGACGGTTCTTCAGCCAAAGTCGCAAGCCTTAGTTCCAGTGAAATTGCCGTACTACACGGGACGAGGATCTCACCGCTGCGTATTAGTAGAAAAGCTAGATGATGACTGCCCTTGGATAACCGCTCGAACCATCGTTACAACATCATCTGCAGCATTTATTAGGGTCCTGAACCTGAGTGATACCAAATACGCATTGCAGAAAGGAACTCGTATAGGTACATGCGAAGAAATTTCTTGGTTAAGAACGTGTCAAGGTACGGACGTGAACAAGAGGCTGCCAAATGGAGATATGGACTTGGGAAGTCTATTGGACAGTTGCCAAGAAGATCTCAGCATGGAAGAACGCACTAAGGCGCGTAATCTTTTGCTGAAGTATAGTGACGTCTTTTCTCTACATGATGGTGACATTGGAAGGACTGGAGTAGTTCAGCATGAAATTAACACTGGTGAGATCATGCCTATTAGACAGCGTCCTCGGCGAGTTCCAGTGGCCCGGGAAAAGGAAGTGGAAAGCATGATTGAGGAAATGCAGGGAAGCAGGGTGATCGAACCTTCGACCAGCCCTTGGTGTTCACCGGTCGTTTTAGTGAAGAAGAAGGACGGCACTTTGAGATTTTGCGTAGACTACCGCCGACTTAATGATGTGACCAAGAAGGACAGTTATCCCTTGCCACGAATCGACGACACTTTGGATACTTTGAATGGGATGAAGTGGTTCTCCACGTTGGATTTGAAAAGTGGCTACTGGCAAGTAGAAATCAAGGAGGGAGACAAAGAGAAAACTGCCTTCTCTACTGGCAAAGGACTATGGCAGTTCAACGTCATGCCCTTTGGATTATGTAATGCTCCAGCTACATTTGAGAGACTAATGGAACAAATACTCGCAGGACTACTTGGAGATACATGCCTGGTATATTTGGATGACATCATCATCATTGGCAGAGACTTCGACGATCACCTCGCCAAGCTAGAGCAAGTTTTCTCCAAATTACGAGACGCAAGACTTAAGCTTAGTCCCAAGAAGTGTTCGCTGTTTAAGCGTAAGGTGAACTATTTGGGCCATGTTATATCAGCAAATGGAATACAGACAGATCCTGAGAAGATTAGTTCCGTAAAGGACTGGCCGATGCCAAAGGATAAGACTGCAGTAAGAGCCTTTCTGGGTCTTTGCTCGTACTACCGAAGGTTCGTTAAGAACTTCTCTGACATAGCCAAGCCACTACACCAGCTGACTGAAGAAAAGCGACCATTTGTCTGGACGGATCAGTGTGCTCTGGCATTCAACCACCTTAAAGAAAGGCTTTGTGAAACGCCTATTCTAGGATACCCGGCTCCTGACATGGACTTTATTGTTGACACCGATGCAAGTAACACGGGTATTGGAGGTGTCCTGTCACAGAAGAAGGGAGATCAGGAAGTTGTGATCGCTTACTTTAGCAAATCTCTATCGAAACCAGAAAGAAATTACTGCGTCACCCGGAGAGAACTGCTCGCTGTAGTAAAAACCTTACAGCATTTCAGCAAATATTTACTTGGCCGTAAGTTTCGAATCAGGACCGACCATGCAGCTTTGAAGTGGTTACTGGAGTTTAAAAATCCTGAAGGTCAAGTAGCTCGCTGGATTGAGCAACTCCAAGAGTATGACTTCCACATCGAACATCGCAGCGGGAAGTCGCATGGAAATGCAGATGCCCTGTCCCGAAGACCCTGTCCGGACGATTGCAAGCATTGCTTGAGACAGGAGGATAAAGACTGCATCAGGATGTTGCGGACGGATTCAGTCAGCGATGAATGGAGTGACGACGCCATGAAACAAGCTCAGCAGGAAGACCCAGACATTAAACCCATTTTCGATTGGGTCAAATCTGGAGTACCTAAACCAAAATGGTGTGACGTCGCCCCATTGAGTACGACAACAAAAAGTTACTGGGCTCAGTGGAACAGTTTAATGATTCACAACGGTGTATTGTGCAGGAAATGGGAATCGACAAATGGGAAGGATGCCCATCTACAAGTGATTATCCCTAAGAAAAGGGTAAAAGATGTGCTTCGATCCTTTCATGACGATGTCTCCGGTGGACATCTTGGTGTGAAGCGGACATTAATGAAAATTCGGCAACGATTCTACTGGATTCATTGTCGCGAAGATGTCGAGGACTGGTGTAGGAAATGTGTCAATTGTTCATCAGTCAAAGGGCCACATACTCGTAGTAGGGGTGCGCTAAAGGTGTACAATGTTGGGGCACCTTGGGAAAGGATAGCGTTGGACGTCGCGGGACCATTTCCAACATCTGATGCCGGAAATAAGTACATCCTGGTGATCATGGATTATTTTACAAAATGGCCCGAAGTGTTTGCGATTCCTAACCAGGAAGCTACGACAGTTGCGGAAAAATTGGTGATGGAGGGATTTTGTCGCTTTGGTGTCCCTCTCGAAATACACAGCGACCAAGGCAGAAACTTTGAATCCCAAGTGTTTCAAGAGACATGTGGAATCATGGGGATCCATAAGACGAGAACAACGCCATATCACCCGCAATCTGATGGAATGGTCGAAAGGTTCAACCAAACACTGGAACGACATTTGGCCCAGGTGGTTGATAGTCATCAAAAGGATTGGGATAGGCACATACCTCTTTTTCTGCTGTCGTACAGGTCGGCAACACATGAGAGCACAACCATGACTCCTGCATGTGCGAACTTTGGAAGAGAACTGCGGTTACCGGCAGATTTACTAACCGGAAGGCCCCCGGACACACCTATGTCCATAACGGAGTACGCGAGTGACTTACGAAATCGACTAGAAGATGTTCACAATCTTGTTCGAGATAATGGCCTTCAAGCCAGTAACAAGATGAAAACACGCTATGATCGTAAGTCTAATCAATCAGGATTCGAGGAAGGTTCGCAGGTGTGGTTGCACAACCCTTTGCGTAAAAAAGGAAAGTCTCCTAAATTGTCACCAAACTGGGAGGGCCCATATAAGGTGGTGACCAAGATCAACGATGTGACATATCGCATACAGAAAAATCACCGCAGCCCATGCAAGGTTGTGCACATCGACCGGCTGGCCCGATACTATGGAGATAATCATGCTCGAGACGAGCACGTTTTAGAAGGGGGTAGTGTTACGCCCCGGGGGCGAGAAACAACGGCTAGAATGCCGTAGAGGTACGTCGAACATTCGAGAGGCCTAAGGAACATTCCAGTATCCAAGTCGGCGCATACAAACCACTACACAGTGCCTATATGCGTCACAATGTAGGTAGAAGGATCTCGAAAGATCGAGAATAGTGTGGTATATTTCGGAAGCCACAAGTACTTACCTCACCACAAGTAGGTATACATCTACTTACCTACTGTTGGGTGTAGGTATAAACACGCGAGGCGTCGACGCGACTCACAAGTAGGTATAAATCTACTTACCTACTGTTGGAGTAGGTATAAACACGCGAGCGGGCCGACGCGACGGTTAGGTATTAATTATTATTATTAGAAGTCGACTCGAGAATGTACCTGAACCTACTCGAATGTTCTGGATTGTGTACCGTGGTATATAAAGAGCGACGATCGAGTCGGCGGGACAGTTTCAACTAAACAGTGATTCAGTGAACATCAAGAGAGAAAATTAAAGAGAGTTAACAAGTGATTGTGTGATTGTGAAAGTGTTTATTAGCGGTATTAGTTTAACGATTGTAATTAGTTTGTGTAATTATAGTGCCTGAATAAAGTGTAATTCTTGATTTTCGTAACAGTGTCATTTTTCTATCGGTACCACCCCCCACGTACGTAACAGTTATGTTTTTTTTTTGTTAATTATATGCATTTTTTTCCTAGTAGCTGTCCCCAGTCATTGCAACTAAGTTTTTCAACGAAAACAGGAAAATAATATATTTTCCTTAGCAAGTCATTATAATACCTATGTTCGTATGTACTTAGTTACTATACGTACCTACGAAATGGACTATATTATATAGATAGCATGTTCAAGAATTTAGACAAATCGTGTTAGCAGTTGAGCATTTCACATTTTCTTCCATAATCAAGACTACAGGAAAACAAAAATAATTAATGTTGTTTGCGATATAAAAATAAGAAATTTTTCCAAGCAACGGTATGCAATTAAGGAATGAAATTTGACCTCGTTACGCAATATTTTCCCAAACAGTGATTGAAAATATTATCAATTCGAATGAATACGACTGTCGTGGAAACGGAAGTGGTAAACCGTGCGCCCGACATTCACATTCGACCTCTGTGACAATGGTTGTTATTTATACATTTGATAACTGCTGCCTGTTGCATTGATGGTGGCATCGCATCGGTCACAAACAGAGGTCAAAGTCCTTCTATCTACATTTTCTTTTCCACTGTGTCCATTATTTTATTTGGTATTGGATACTTTGTTATTCAGAATAATGCGTTCCGAGTTTCCTTCTGTGTATTTGGGCTCGCTTCTGTCACTGACGAAAGTAAACTTTTCGCCGCTAAATAATGGTAATAATAATACTTATACGTGCATATTAACAATAGTGACGAATATTAGATATGAGTCATAAGTCACGGTTTTACAGTATAAATTATGTCATTGATGGTTAAAACTTGTTGTTTTAATTAAACAATTAATGCGAATTGCCTACCCTACCACCAATTAAAAATTGGTTTTCCCTGATTAATTTAGCAGTCAAAGTAAAAAGTACGTTAACTACGCGTTATTACAAAATCACCATTAAATTTAACGATATTGATCGATCGATACAAATAATTGGATGCGACGCTTTGTGCGCACGGTTTAACGTAAGACCACGTAGGTCAGGTCTTATCGCTTCTCGATTATATTGTAATATTATATAATGTCACTAGCTTTTGGAGCTTTTGCAGCCGTCAAACTAATGATGGTAAAATTGTATGCCATTATGTAATTACACATAATAAATATTAAGTTGATCAACTTCAAAATCCATACCTCTCTTTCACGTCATCCACGTGAAAGAGAGGTATGAATTTTGAATCATTACTGAAAGAAAAACTCAGTAAAGTGAATGAAGAAATAAGAGAAAATGAGATAGACAATGTATGGAATATTTTGAAAAATGGTATGGTTGAGATAGCCATAGGTATGCGGGGTGCGAGAGAGGAAGAATGTCTCCAGAGATCGTGAGCTCTGGTGGGATGAGGAAGTAAGCAAGGGAGTAAATAAAATTAAAAAGGCACGGTTGGACGTGTGGGCCATGAGAGTCAACACCCAAGCAAGTAATGTGGATGAAAGTGAAAGGAAAATGTCTCTGTACAAGTGCTTAAATAAGAGAGTGAAAGAACTGATAGTACCTAAGAAGAACGAGTTAAAAGAGCGGAATGAAAAGAGGTTCTCGGACAACTTCTAAAATAATATTCGGCTATTTTGGAAACTAGTCCTGTCAGTCAGAAGTAAGTCAGAGAAGCATAGCATGAAAGCAATTAGAGATAAGAATGTAAAAAAAATAATGAAGAAAGTATGGTTGTAGGAAGATGGAAGGAATACTTTGAAATTTGTTTGGATGTAGCACCGCGTCGACTTTGGTTGATGCGGTTAATATAGATGGCGAAGAGAGTAAAAGTAAGATACATAATATGAATGAAATTTTCAAGGCTATGAAAGGAATGAAAACTGGAAAAGCGGCAGGGTATAATAAGATTTCGTTGGAGATGCTGGGGGCTGGTGGTGCGGTGGTGGCGAAACTGCTCTACCTTATTTTAATGCATGTTGTCGATACGGTCGAGTGCCAAGTGATTTGTGCAAAGCCGTAATCGTTCCACTTTATAAGGGTAAGGGCTCACAGCAGAAGTGCAAACATGTGCCCAGCAGTTCCGGGCATAAGAATAGGACTGAGTTTTTCCCTTGCCTGTCGTAAAAGGCGACTGAAAGGGCGTAGGGGCTGTGGTACGCGGGCGGGGACTCGCGCGCCATTCACGGCCCCTGAGTGGCGACGGCGCGGTAGCGTAGTGACCCTGTTACCGCCGTACGACATCGTGCGCTGGGGGTGCGTAGATCGCCCCCATTCCAATGACGGTCCGCGAGGGCTTAGCGCGGCTGGGGCCATCCTTGGACGTAGTGGCTCAGGCTGTTCCTGGGGCCCCGGCAATAACGCGAGAGTGGTCACCGTGGGGTTTTAGTGGGAGCGAGTCCCACATAACCCCGCCGCTGTCCCCATTAGCGGTGGGGTATCCATAACGGATTTCCCCACGATAAAAAAGGAGTGCAAACATTACCGAGGAATTAGCCTTCTCAGTATCGTGGGCAAAATATATGCAAAAGTGTTGATCGAAAGGGTAATACGTGAAACTGATGGTTTTAGGAAGGGAATGGTATGCACCGACCATATCTTCTCTTTGCGCCAGGTGACGGAGAAGTTTTTGGCTAAAAACCTTCTTTTCTGCGCTTTCGTGGACTTACAGAAGGCTTATGATCGGGTACCTTGCTCGGTTCAGGCTGGACAGAACCTTGGTACGGACTTTGAAATCACTTTATGATGATTCCAGTGCCTGTGTCAGGGTTAACGGGACCTACTCAGACTGGTTTGGCATCCATAGAAGTGTCAGACAGGGATGCGTAGCGTCAATGTGGCTGTTCAATTGTTCATGGACAGTTGTTTGGAAGATCTGAAAGGTCGTGATTGGGGTCTAGATTTGGATGGTTTAATTATCAAGTGCCTTTTATATGCTGACGATCAAGTTCTTCTTCCACCGTCGGCGTATGAATTGCAGCAGATGATTAATTGTATGAATGAGTCATTGAAAAGGAATGAAAGTGAATGCTAGCAAGACCAAAGTAATGGTAGTCAAAAATAATGAAAGGAGTTTGTGAGTCCGTGATTGACAGTGAGAAAGTTGAACAAGTGAATGAGTTTGTATGATTGGGTGCTCTATTTACAAGTTATAGAAAGTTTAACAAGGATATTGAAAGAAGAGTGAGAGCGGGTAATAAGGTTAACGGTGCCCTTCGCAGTGTTATGGAGAGCCAATTCATGTCGAAAAAAGCAAGATTGGCTGTCCATGACGCTGTACTGGCACCTACCGGTTAATGTACGGGGGTGAAAGTTGGGTATGGCAGAAGAAGCATAAAAGTAAAGTCAATGCCGTAGAAATGCTGTCATCGCGGAGCATAAAAGGCGTGACATTGAATGACAGGATAAGGAATAATGTGATAAGAGAAAGTTGCGGTTTGAAAGAAGATGTAGTGACTAAGATTGAAAACAGCATGCTTCGGTGGTTTGGGCATATGGAGATGAAAGTCGATTAACGAATGAGATTTATATGGGTGATGTAATGGACCGGGTGAGTAGAGGTCGCCCCAGAAGGACATACATTGACCAGATTGGTTATGTCTTGGCAGAAGGTGGCGTGAAAAGTACTCGAAACCGAAGGTCATGAAAAGATGTTTGAATGTAGGTGAAGCGAAAGGGGTATGACAGGACCGTGACAAATGAAGATCTGCAGTCTCTGCCTACCCCTCTCGGAGACAGGCATGAAGTGTATGTATGTATGTAAATATTAAGCAATTAGCAAGGTAAACGATTGCCAGTTCATTTCGCTTATGTTATATTAATGCATATTAATTAGCGAACGATGTAATAATTTTAGAATTTTGAGTGCAACCGACATTAGTCGATCTATATTAGAGCATTATATTATAAATAGGTACAACACCGCGGGGATAGGTAGCTTTATTATTTGACAATAAACCCAAAATAAATGAAGACAATGGTATTATTTTAACAAGCATATTGAACCCGACATGGGCATTAAGTGGACATCAGCCCATCAACGTTCCCACGCGGGTTTCCTCACGTTGTTGTTTGACGACAGCGTGGCATCCGATTGGGCTGAATGATACTAAAAGTACCTATAGATTGGCTGTAAAGCTAAATGAAACCAACAGTTTTCCGATTCCATTTAGAGTCGGTGCGTTTCTCGAGGCTCGCACGCGAACGCGCCGGAATGCAACGCTCGTGACATAATGACCCGGCGACTGTGTCAGGGCCTTATGGTTGACATACATTCGGCTTAGACCAGCAGAGCCGGCTATTACGCGGGCTTAAACGGCGGCGCCAGCCTTCAGAATGGATAGGCAAGTCAACTATACTACATTTAACGGTACCTGCGTTTTTTTATTCCTACCTTTTACCTGCTACTTTGACGATGATAATTTTAGTCAATAAGTAAAAAGGGCGAGATGTTTATCGAATTTAACAAGCAAAACAGTTAGTCGACATGAACTCAAAATTAGTTAGTCTATT
>SJJU01070461.1:0-11146 GCA_012932125.1 Conopomorpha cramerella
CATAACGTCCACTGCTGGACGAGGGCCTCCCCCAATGAGATCCGTCATTAGCGGTGAAATGCCAATAATCGCCACGCTTGGCAGGCGGGTTGGCGATCGCAGTGGTGTTGTGGTTTAACTCACAGAGAGACACACTCATGTGAAAGCAAAAAAACTTTTGTCCTATATGGTTTGAATGAATTGTATAACGAAGACGAAAACACGCTATACTATCGCATCCTAAATATAATTTACGACATATTCAGTGTAGATCTTACAGAGTACATTGAAGACATAATGAGAAGTGAAAGGCGCGGAAACAGAAGTCCTATAAAAGTGGAGCTAATAAACAAACATATGACTAAATTTCTACTGGATAACGCCGGCCCCTTTTGAGAAATACAGGATTATTTATCTCCGAGTATTACGATAACTCTACATTAATGTACAAAGTGATAGAACTGCCAGGGCTCATCAGCTATGAAAAATAGTATAGTGTAACGTTGCAGTTTATTTTTATTTTGTTGTTTAGTAAAACGGAACGTTTGGCTAAGAGTATCGATGATGCGGGTCTGTCGTTTGTCAATAAAGTGCCGACATCAGTTCTTTGAATTTTGGTTGACTGATTGAACTGCACCTTCAGTTTTTTGCCTAATAAAAAAATAAATAATAAAAACTTAAAATTGCATTGCTAAATTTTCTGTCGAGGCTTACGCAATCACCAAGCAAAAATAAATTGTCTAAAGGTAATATCAATGGAAATGGGTGAAGCACAAATACGATTTGTTGAGAAAACGACAGATTACCGATAACTTTTCTTGTTTCAGGAAAGAATTCGATTGACGGAATACCATTTTTTTTGTCTCGCGCCGGTAAAGTGCGTGCGTCTAAATAGGCAATAAGATCCCAGCATATTTCTTGTGATTTGTGCGATAGGAATTCCGTATTCATATTTGTGAAATTCTAACGAGTATTTTGTTCCTCCAGTTCGCACGTGGTGACCTATGAGGCATTTTTCACCTTCTACGTGTGAAGGTTTGGTGTGGGCTGGGAGGTAAGAATACCTATTTATTCTCCTTGCTGGGATTAATAAAGGACATAACACTAATTGTGTTTTTCTTTCCAGGGTCTTCTTCATCTTCATTGTCTTCAGTGTTTTTTCCTTCGCACGTCTACTACGTGGGGATTTTGACAGTTCGTCAAAGACTATTTACAAAAACGGAACTGAACTATGGGAATGTTATCTAAGGAAGAAAACCAAATGTTCTGGTTCTTTGAATATAAAGGTATGTTATTTGTAGTTTTAATTCTCTGTCAATCAGGGCTTTTTTTTAGGTATTGTGTAGTACTTATCCATAGCTAACTTGTATCATTAGTTCATGTCTTTCAAATATTTTATACCTTTCTTATAGCCACGTTAGATGGTATTGTTATTAATGTGTGTTCTTTATATTATTTTAGAATGGAATAATGATAAAGGAGACTCCGTATGCTGCCTCGTGCTCACCAAATTTCAACAAAAATATTGTGGACAATTATATTCAAACATGCAAAGATAAAACAAGCTCGGGCGACGTTCCTCGTATACCAACAGTTTTTAATAGTATCATATCCGAAATGAAGGACTTTGGGCTAGATAACGTAATTGACCCTCAAGATTTTCCCAAATTCAAAAGCGCCAAGAGTACTTTGTACTAGAAATTCTTTTCCCTGTCCCAGATTCCTAGTTGGCAACCACATCATTTCACATGTGATTTCGAAATGGCTACAATATCCGCTTTAATGAAAGTTTTTCCAGATATTGATATTCATGGCTGGTACTATCACTATAATAAAGCTGTATGGAAAGAGGGAAGGCAATTAAACCTAACTAAAAGTAAAAATCTACGGCGCCAAGTAGCTCTCAGTGCAGTGCTACCATTGCTACCTGAAAATCTTATTATGGAAGGATGGTTTTACATAGCTAATGATAGCCCCGATGATTTAAATAGTACTGAAACAATGGTGCAGCTTTGGAAAACTCCACCGCACTAATAACTTTTCCGAGGGCATTGTAAACTAAATAATGCAGTAGGAAAAAAACAACCGAACATTTTCAAATTATTAACGGCTTTAAATCGAGACGCAAGCTTTTTTTCTATTAAATCAAAGCAAACTCTATTAAAACGAAAAGCAAATTCAGTCCAAAGCGATGAGTTCATAATGGCTAGCCAAATGAAACTATTAAACGGTGAAATATCTGTTGGGCATTTTCTCGAGAAAGTTCGCTAATATTTTATATGTTTGATTTATATGTGCATTCGGATTTTTACTTGCAATGCATATAAGCATGGTATCTATCAATATTTTTTTAAGGTGATTAGTTTACCACTTTTTATTTAGTATGTTTTATGATTTCAACTGATTCTGTGATATCAATAATAATTGTTATTTGAGACAAAGACTACATAGATGTTTAGGCTTTAGCATGTAAGAATTTATACCATTCAATCAATCATTCTTGTAGTAAATACCAATGTAAACTTTTTTATTGTAGTTCCGTTTTATCCCGCCAGTTAACTTTTTTCATTGTCAAATCAAAACAATTGCCCATCACTCTTTTTTTCTCTCTTCTTTTACTTACTATGTAACGTGTAACACGTATTTTTTTGGAAGAAGCACAAATACAGAAGAACGTATAATTTAGTCCGTATTTTTATTTATCGTCTTCGATACCTTGGACTCCCGTTCTTCTTCATGGTGACCCCCGACGTGATCATGAACCGCAAAATTTCCATCTCTGCGTGCACTACGGCAATCCATCCTACATAAAAATGCCATAGAAAGATCCAGAAGCAAACGTGCAGCGGTAAAATCATCCCAATATCAATAGAAATTTGCCATCAATTGAAAATGAATACTTCGAGACTTCGTGAACAACATTTAACACCGCGCCGTGATGCAACCATCGTCAGCAAATCCTGGACCTGGACCCGTATCGAAGAACCCTTCTTCAAGCCCGCCGGTTCTACACATTGCGCCGCAGCCAGGCTTAGAAAGGGAAGTGCACCGATTTTATTATGAAAAACATCTAATTGGTTCATAAAACTATGACTATCAAGCTCCGCCAATGTCTTGTGTAGGTGTAGACGTTGCAGCACAAGCTTTAGTCTGAATAATTAATTATAAAATGTACTTTAAGTATTAAGTGAGTAAGTAGTAAATTGTTATTAGTACATCCAACTATCAAGCTCCGCCAATGTCTCATTGATATTGCAGCGCAAGCTTTAGTTGTGAAGATTATAGATATGTTTAAATTGTTAGCAATACATAGGACTATCACATTAAATAATATTCTTGCTTACTAATACATTTAGTATTCATTGTACTACATAGGTCTATTAAGCCCGCCAACTTCTTATAGATTTTGCAGCATAGGCTTTTGACCAAATAATACACTAAACTTATTTACATTAATATATTTACTATACATAATACAATACATATTTTAAATACACTTAAAGAATTCAATACACTTGGTGAACCATGGGCGTTTGCTTGTCAAACAAGTACCTTTGCCTACCCCGCTGTAGGATGAAAAGGCGTGAAGTTTATCTATTTATTATTTACATAGGACTATCAAGCCACGCCAATTCCTTGAGGACATTGGAGCTATTGCTTTAGTCAAGATAATTTATTAAATGGATATTCCTTACAAACTGACTATAAAGCCACGCCAATTCCTTGAGGACATTGGAGCTATTGCTTTAGTCAAGATAATTTATTAAATGGATATTCCTTACAAACTGACTATCAAGCCACGCCAATTCCTGATGGACATTGGAGCTAATGCTTTAGTCAAGATAATTTATTAAATGTATATTATTTACAAACTGACTATCAAGCTACGCCAATTCCTTATGGACATTGGAGCTAATGCTTTAGTCAAGATAATTTATTAAATGAATATTAAATAGGACTATCAAGCCCCGCCAACTTCTTATAGATTTTGCAGCACAGGCTTTAGTCCAAATAATATTATATAAACTGACTATCAAGCCACGCCAATTCCTTATGGACATTGGAGCTAATGCTTTAGTCAAGATAATTTATTAAATGGATATTATTTACAATAAATAGGACTATCAAGCCCCGCCAACTTCTTATAGATTTTGCAGCATAGGCTTTAGTCCAAATAATATTATAAAGTTATTTACATACATACATATTTACAATTACATAAATATATTCACTATAACAATAATATTATGACTATCAAGCTCCGCCAAGTTCTTGTAGTTCTTGCAGCACAAGCTTTAGTCAATATAACTTAATTAAAGGATTCGTTACCTATAATATTTCATAAGACTGCCAAAGTTTCATAGAATTTGCAGCACAAGCTTTACTCATGTTTTTTATTAATATTAATTCATTTGAGACTGTCATATTAAGCCAACTATAGGCCATTGTCATATATTTTTTAGTTTGATAATAACAAATCGGATAATTCAAGTCATCATAGTGTTGACAATTTAATTTCAGATTACATGTGATTGATATAGCCAATTTTGATGGCTCGTATTTTAAGTGGCTCCCTTTTCGAGATACATTCGATTCCCTCATTAATAGCATGGATAGGATAAAGCTATTATTTTAATTGTGATAACTTTGAAAATATTTAGGTATACCTAAGTTTAAATTTAAAAGTATTAAACGAATTCTATGATTACTATAATACTTAGTGAATGTTTACGTATATTTTTGTTGTAACTGATTCCGTGATTTAAATTATGATGTTTAATTTTGAAAATAATAATCAACCCTAACTTCTTATTAATACCTAAGTATTAGAATTAGTATTATAATAAGAAATAAACTAATTCTGTGATATTCATAATTATGACAAAGATTACCTATATTTTAATGGTCATTGTAGCTGTAATTTAAATTGTGATACATTTTATAGTAATAATAACACTTTATTTAACACGGCAAATTATGGTGTACGTTTCAAAATTTATGTAGCTTCGATTCAGACTTAATTTAAAGTAAATTTGTTAAAAGGTAAAATTTATTATGCCTTTAATGATTCAAATATTGAAAATATACTAAGATTACTAGTCAAGATTTGAAATATGTTAAACCTTTCCGGCTTTACTACGAAACGTACACTATCTATAGTATTGGCCTGTTTATATTGTTATATCTGATTGTCACATTTTTATATTCTTTATTTAAGAATAGTACATAATGAAGAAGGAATTTAATTAATAAAACTGATTTTACCATAAAATTTTGTTTATATATTTTTTTTCTAAGTTTTTTTAACTCCTTAACATTTTGCAAGGTATTTTTTTTTACAAGTGCCACTTGCGTATAAAAATTACCTTCGATGGGGACACCGGGAATACATAATATGGCATTCCCGTTGTCCCCATTAAAATAAGCCTCAATGGGGACACCGGGAATACTTGGAATTTTATGTCACGGTGCGCATAAAATTTCTTGGGTGCAAAAAAGTACTTAAAAAGGTGATAACATTTCTGTTAATTATTTCAATTATGTGAAAACTCGACGCCGCGAGGTCAGATTACGCAAAATAAGTAGGAGAAATATCAGAGACTTCCACAATCCTTTTGAATTCAAAACCAGACTGACAGTACCAAGAAATTTTCCGTTACACAAAGCCGATGATTTTATATCTTCTTGGACAGCTACAGAGGTCATTACAGCCCATTAATCATATCATATGTTTACCTGTTCACATAAACGTAAGTGCTTTCTTACATTACAGACAAAAAGTCAATTTTACATTTAATATCTATTAAGTTCCCTATACTATTATAATTCATTATATGTAGGTGTTGACATGTCTCCTGGGAAATGGAAGTTACCAAAGGCCAACGGGCAAGGACCACATAGTTTGTGTTGCTATTGATTTGGCCCAATTCATTGATGCCGTCATCAGCGTATAAGTTCATAACCTACGAATACACTTACCTACGAATTTACTCGCGTTATTTGGGCATTTGTTTTGGTGTCCTATGACATATTGTGGAATAAGCTGATAAATATTAACTACCCTTCCGATTTTTTCGGGGTCCTGCAGTATTGGTATAGCGCACCAGGTCAACAACGTAAGATGGGCTGGTGCAATGTCAGAACCGTATCACATGGAAGACAGGGTGGACTGACCTCTGCCTCTCTGTTCAACCTCTACATAAACGAACCGCGAATTGCGCTCAGCAGTCAGCGTATCGGATGCCATATAGACGACGTTTGTGTGAATAATCTCAGCTTCGCTGATGATATGGTGCTGCTAAGTGCATCGATTTGTGGTCTCCGAAAGCTACTCCGGGTTTGTGAAGAGTACGCCTTGCGTTATGGTCTGATGTATAATGCTAAAAAGTCAATTTATGGTGTTCGAATCTGGTTCAAGTCACCCTCAGACGTTACCGCCCGTTCGACTGAATAATGTCGCACAAAGGGTTTACGAATTTAAACACCTCGGACATCTAATTACGTCGGACATGAAAGACAATGCTGATATTGATCGTGATCGTAGGTCACTGTCTAGAAGGGCAAACAGGATAGCTCGCAGGTTTGCACGTTGTTCTATACCTGTCAAGGTGAAACTTTTCACACGTGCAGCCTGTGGGCTAATTACACCCAGAAGACTTACAACTCCTTCAGAGTCCAGTACAACAATGCGCTGAGGGCGATGTTGGGGATGTCCCGGCGCTGCAGTGCCTCGGGCATGTTTGCGTTGTCCCAAGTTGACTGCTTCCACGCGACGATGCGAAAGCGCGCCAGGGCACTAGTGCAGCTCGTACGGGCCGGCCACAACACCGTCCTCGCCATGATAGCCGTGCGTGTAGACTGTCCCTACATCACGCATTGTTGTGACAGGCATATGCCAATATTTAAAATAGTTTATCAAGTAATATATTCTTGTAAATACAGTTTTTATTTTGATTTATAATTTTGTTTTTAATTTTAATTTTTAATCTTGTTTTATTATGTATTTATTCTATTTTGTTTTATTATTGAACTGTAATCATAATGTTAGTCAAAATCTTGTATCTATTTATGGGCCCATGTTGTCGGAAATAAATATTTTTTTATTTTTATATAATCGGTTCGTGGGAATGGACACGATCCTGATCGGGCACGCGCTGGAGATTGACCTGCGCGTGCGTGTGGCCCGCCTACCGCTGCGGCGCTCGCTGCGCGCGCTGTCCGCCGAGCTGCTGGGCCGCAGCTGCAGAGCGGCATGCACTCGCCGCTCGAGGACGCGCGCGCCGCCATGGACCTAGTGTCCCCTGTGAGGTACACGCTGAACGCGCCGCAAAACAACTTTCAGGCGTATATCAAATCAATAGATTACACTACTACGAAAATCTGGTCTGTTGTATTAAGTAAATATGTGTCTTCTATTTAAAGAATATTTTATTAATGGAATCTGTAAATATGCTTGGTTCTACAAGTGTTATATTAATATATAGGTAAGTTTCAACCCATTCAATTGGTACACGCTGAACGCGCCGCAAAACAAATTTCAGGCGTATATCAAATCAATAGATTACACTACTACGAAAATGTGGTCTGTTGTATAAAGTAAATATGTGCCTTCTATTTAAATAATATTTTATTAATGGAATCTGTAAATATGCTTGGTTCTACAAGTGTTATATTAATATATAGGTAAGTTTCAACCCATTCAATTGGTACACGCTGAACGCGCCGCAAAACAACTTTCAGGCGTATATCAAATCAATAGATTACACTACTACGAAAATGTGGTCTGTTGTCTAAAGTAAATATGTGCCTTCTATTTAAAGAATATTTAATTAATGGAATCTGTAAATATGCTTGGTTCTACAAGTGTTATATTAATATATAGGTACTTATAATGTTATGTTGATGAAATACCTGCGAATTGTTAATTATAATATACGACGATGAGTAAAATTTTATATGCATGTATTTTATTTTACCTACACAGTCAATATATATAATGTTCTTTTTACAAAAATATAGTTAACTATGTCAAAAAAATAAATTAAATCAGAACAATACAAAATACCACGTGATTGTTAGTTCCTAAAGTAATTGAATACTTGAAATATGTTTGTTATTTTATTTCAAGCCTCCAAATGAGTTTCTTATAGTTATTGCATACATATAAATTAATTCCATTGGTACACGCCTCGTATGTCCAGATAAAAAAATCTTCGCTACTAGTGACCACGTTAATACCACGTTCAGTTGTATGCTCCATTTTGAAAATTATCTTCTGCTTATTTGCATATGCGCTGATTGCTGAACAAAAGGGCTCAGTAGTCCGGTAGTACATCACCGTACTACTGATACGAAAAAGTCTCAGCTGTCCGGTCCCGAACTAAATTACCGAACTACTGATACTAGGCGTCAAATCTGATACCATATCAATGGTCGTCAATACAGCAAAATTAACGAATGAATGTGCCAATCATATCACGTATAGCATATTTTGGTAGAACTTCAGACTTTTTATTAAAGAAAATGAATAGTTTCCGATTTGACAATTTTGTTTACAAACTGTAGTATGCTTATTTTCAATACTTTTACACAATTCTTATAATATTTTCTGTGTTTTACTTTACTTTTAGAAACATAAATAAACATTTTCTTTAAATACTTGAACGCAGTCTTCTTGAAGTTGCAGTGTATGAATTGTTTTGTTTGTCGAGCGATCTTTATGAAAAGTTTGTAAACGTATTTTTAATGAATTTCGAATGATATAAGTTATCATTTCTTATTAATATGGCGTAAGGATATAAAAGTGTTGTGTCGTATGTGAATTAATGATTATTGCGCAATGTGTTGTTGTCTGACTCCTGTAAGATTTGAATAAGTATCGAATAACACTCAGCATTCCATGTTTCAAGTGCTTTGTTCATTCAAAACAGAAAGACGCGCCAGCGTAGAGTGAGCTATGTGCACTGAAACTTCACTAGATGCACTTTGGGAAGTTCTTCGTCAACATAGATCTCTTGCGAGTTGTTGTTGAATAAAGTTTAGCATCCTATTTCAAAATCAAGTATATTGTACATAGGTGGAACAATTAGGTAGGAGGAATATTAGTACCTCCCTAATTATATTATTAAATATAATTTACTTTTCACTATCCCATATTTTCTTATTATTTACACAAATGACCTTGGATTGATTACAAATCAAAACTGAAATATGTTGTTGACCTGAAATTTGAGCAGGTTGACTATGGGCTGGGATTTCTGAGGCGAAGGCAATAAAAGTCTCTTGAGGAACTGAAGCAGGAGTTCGAAGTTTTTGTGAAAAAAACATTGTCCAGTTGAAATAAATATTTGAGTAGAAAGCTTGGCCAAGCAACTCACAAGTGGAGAAGTCATTAGTAAAACTGCAATCATAACAAAAATATTGAGTACACTACCGCCCAAGTACCGATCTGTTCGCCAGGCTTGGATGTCACTTGATCAAACTGTAATTAATCTGACCGCTCGTTTGCTTGATGAGGAGGCCAGTTTTTTTATTGAGATATGTTACACGAATAAAATAACTAAAGTCCCTATACAATGTTACATTACAATTATTAAGAAAAATTAATCAAATCAAGTACTTACATAAAATTAAAAAAATAATGTAAGTATAAAAAATAATCAGAATTTCAGGTTGCCCTCATCTCCCATCTCGATAGTTCGCTTCATGAGTGTTTTTCGTATTTTTATACGATTAATAGCAGTTTTCCAGTTTTCTGATATTCTTCTATATTGTTTTACATCTCGTTGCCCACTACCTATCTATTACACATCTCAAGAGTCCAGTACAACAATGCGCTGAGGGCAATGTTTGGGATGTCCCGGCGCTGCAGTGCCTCGGGCATGTTTGCGTGGGCCCAAGGTTCCTTCCAAGCGACGATGCGGAAGCGCGCCAGGGCACTAGTGCAGCGCGTACGTGCCGGCCACAACACCGTCCTCGACATTATAGCCGAGCGTGTAGACTGTCCCTACATCACGCATTGTTGTGACAGGCATATGCCAATATTTAATATAGTTTATCAAGTAATATATTCTTGTAAATATAGTTTTTATTTTGATTTATAATTTTGTTTTTAATTTTCATTTTTAATCTTATTTTATTATGTATTTATTCTAGTGTGTTTAATTATTTTAATTTATTGAATGTATTTTGAACTGTAATAGGCATGTGGACAGATTTTGAAATATCCTTCTAGAATATAAGTATAATATAAGTATATACGTATACTAATTCCAAAAAACATAATATTTCAGTAAGAAATTAAGTTTAAAACGCATATTTTAATATTTATTTCTACCAAATTTGAATCATAGGTTAAAACGAACGTAAGTGTCATGGCGTCCGCTTGTGACGTCACGCCTAAGTAAATAGACAACTGTGCCTATACTTAGTCAACAAAAAGATTAAACAAATATTACATATTTTGTGTTAAAGATGAATTCCAAAGTTTACAAGTGGTGTGCTGTTCCCCTATGTAAAAACACAACAATATCAACACCTAACAAACTATTTGTTTACGTTCCAAACAAGAAAATAGTGAGAGACAAGTGGCTAAAGCTCGCAAGACGAAACCCTGCAGATGTAGTTACGAAATCGTCAATTTATTTCTGTGAAGACCATTTTGATGTAAGTATATATTTACTATATTAAGTACAAGATTTGAAACTCATAATTATTTATATATAATGTGAAATCCTAATTGATATTACGCGATTTATGTGTTGAGGTTATGTTGTTTTGGTCTTAGTTAAAGTTCTTAATATTTTTGTTATTTCTGTAGATATTTGATGAATATAAATTTTATCTTTCCTTTCAGCTGCCAAGTGATATGGAAAATTATATGGAATATCACATAATGGGATTTGTGTCACAAGTGCGTATGAAACCAGGTTGTTTACCCAAACAATTTGCATGCCAACCAGATAGACAAACTCGAACAGCTGACACTATAGAACGACCTTACATAAGTAAAAAACGAAAGATGATGGCTCTTGAAGAATGTGAAAAGCAGTTAAAAGAAAATGCAGAACATTTAGAAGAAATTGCAACAGGAAGTTCAGGTACATGGGAATTTATGGATGGATATTTAATAATGTAGTTTCTGTTTAATACTTTCAGTGAAAATCAA
>SJJU01070464.1:0-10863 GCA_012932125.1 Conopomorpha cramerella
CGTACGACCACAAACTTATGCACAAATGGCGTCAAAAACGCCTCCGAAGAACCACACCCTTATAATTTCTTCCGACGACCCGAAACTTACGGGGGAAAAAGTACTGGACAGGGTGAGGGTAGCGCTCGATCTACGGAAGACGGGAGCAAAGGCAGATCGAGCCAGAAAGGCCAAAAATCAGAAGGTGGTCCTCAGCTGCGCGAGCAAAGAGGACCTAAAATTGGTTAAAGACACCCTTGCCAAGAACAAAGGGTTGTCGGCTTCGGAGCCACAGAGTGGAAAGCCATTAGCTTGCATAAGAGGAGTTCTAAATTCCTATACAAACGAAGAGATAGAAGACCTCCTCAAGGTACAAAATAAAAATATTATCGGAGATGTAAGTGCAGAGAAAATGCACGCGAAGGTGCGTTACAGAAAGCGCGCTAGAAACCCACACGAGTGCCACCCGGTGATGGAGCTCTCCCCCGAGATGTGGAAACGTCTCACCGATGCCGGAAGAGTCCACATTGGCATCAGAAGGAGCGACATCGTGGACCAATCGCCGCTCACGCAGTGCACCAAATGCCTTGGGTACGGGCACACGAAGACGCTCTGCAGCGAGAAAAACAACATATGTTGTTACTGCAGCGGGGGGCATCAAGGTAGAGAATGCCCCAGAAAGAACAAAGGGGAACCGCCCAAGTGCATAAATTGCAGAAACGCAAAGAGAGACGACGACGTCCACGTGGCATTCAGCGAGGAATGTCCAGAGAGACAGAAGTGGGACCGAATAGCGCGACAACGCATCGCGTACTGCTAAAGGCGCGAACGTGGATAACGAGGGCCGAGATCCCATACATCCAGATAACAAAGGGGTTTTAAAAATGATCCAAGCAAACCTCCAGAGATCGAAACTGGCGACAAACGAACTGATCACAGTCGCACAACAACAAGGCACAACCATCGCACTGGTCCAAGAACCCTACACAGGGAACACCGGTGAGATGAAGAGATACCCTGGCACAAACATCATCCAGTGCACAATGAACCGCCAAAAACCAATCAAAGCGGCGGTCATTGTATTCGGGAACAATGTGGAAGTAATTCACGATCCACAGATGGTAACCGAAAATGTTGCGGCTGTCACAATTAAAGCAGGAAATCTGAAGCTTGTAATCATCTCAATCTATCTGGAAGGGGACTCCGAAATAGGCCCGTACACGAGGAAAATACAAGAAATAATAGAGAAAGCGGAAACAGTAAACGTCATAGTGGCAGGGGACGTAAACGCCTGGAGCCATTGGTGGGGTAGCAGCTCTGAAGATCACAGAGGAGCAGAATACTCCACATTTCTAAACGAGATGGACCTCAACATCCTGAACACAGGTACAACACCCACCTTCGAGACCTACAGAGGGACCAAACTGTGCACAAGTATCGTGGATGTCACCACTTGCACAACATCCCTACTCGACAGGATAGAAGACTGGAGAGTAGATAGGAATCTCACGTCGTCGGATCATAACGCTATTGTATTTAAACTTCGTCTGGAGAAGGCTCTCGAACCACTGAAGCCAGTTACGACAAGGAAATACAATACTAAAAACGTCAAATGGTCCGACTTCCAGACTAGCCTAGCAAAAGAGCTAAACGAGGGACTTATCACCGCCGACACAGTCCAAGAAGTCCACACTCCACAACAATTAGAAACAATGGTAGAAAACTACACACAGGCCATTCTAGCGGCATGCGAAAAGACAATACCCAAAGCGGATCCAAAGAGAGGCTCAGCACGACCACCTTGGTGGACAGCCTCCCTTGATGACCAGAAAAAGGAAGTCCTTCGCAGAAAGCGAAGAATAAGAAACGCAGCCCCTGCCAGAAGAGAGATGGTTGTGGCCGAATATGTCGAGGCGAAGGCCGAATACCAAAAGGCAGCGGAGGACGCAGCAACTAAAAACTGGAAGGAATTCTGTACGAAACAAGACAAGGAGTCCATGTGGGACAGTATCTACCGAGTCATAAGGAAAACGACAAGACGTCACGAAGACCAGCTCCTAAGAGAACCATCAGGAGCGACGTTGAGTCCAGAGAGGTCAGCCGAACTCTTGGCGAAAACCTTCTATCCGGACGACTCGGAGGAAACCGAAAATGAGTACCACAAAGAGACCAGGAAAACTGTCATGGAACGAGACATCGAGTTTCTTCCAGAAAACGATCCTCCGTTTGAAAGCCTTGAATTGGAAGACGTATTAACCGACCTGAATCCCAAAAAAGCCCCGGGCCCAGATGGCTTAACATCAGATATATGCACAGCGGCAATAAACTGCGACAGGAACTTATTCCTAGCGATGACGAACAAGTGTCTCTCGCTGTCATACTTTCCCAAGCAATGGAAAGTCGCTCACGTGTGCATCCTTCGAAAACCAGGAAAAGTTGACTACACCCATCCCAAGTCCTATCGACCAATCGGACTCCTAGCGGTGATGGGCAAGATAGTAGAGAAACTAATGGTACGGAGGATACAATGGCACATACTACCATCATTGCATAAAAGCCAGTACGGGTTCATGCCACAGCGAGGAACTGAGGACGCCCTATACGATCTGGTGGAACACATGAGAACCGAAGTGAAGAAGAAGAAAGTGGTTCTCCTGGTGTCACTGGACATTGAAGGCGCGTTCGACAACGCATGGTGGCCAGCACTAAAGAGGCAACTACAAGAGAAATCCTGCCCGAGAAACCTGTACACTCTGGTCTCGTCATATCTAGAAGATCGGACAGTACAGGTTAACTATGCAAGGGCAAAAAGCGAAAAAGGAACCACGAAGGGATGCGTCCAAGGATCTATTGGCGGACCGACTTTCTGGAACATCATCCTAGACGCACTTCTTGTAGAAATGGGAAAACTCGGTATATATTGTCAAGCCTTCGCCGACGACGTAGCACTGGTGTTCTCAGACCAGAATGTCAACTCCCTGCAGCAAGCAGCAAATACCACCCTGAAAGCGGTACGAGACTGGGGAAATCATAACAAGCTAAACTTCGCACCTCACAAAACAAGTGCGATGGTTGTGACCAAGAAGCTGAAGTACGACACCCCACAAATCACCATGTCAGGAGTACCACTACCCCTAGTGGAGGAAATAAAGCTGCTGGGAGTAATAATAGACCACAAGCTCAACTTCAACGCCCACATCGCCGCTACATGCAGGAAAGCAGCTGACATCTACAAACAGCTAGCGCGAGCGGCCAAAGTAACATGGGGTCTGAACGGAGATATAATTAAGACCATATACGTGTCAGTGATAGAACCGATAGTGCTTTACGCAGCAAGCGTATGGGCCCCTGCAGCAGAGAAATTGATGACAAGAAATCAACTAGATTCGCTGCAGAGAGGGTTCACGCAGAAAATCAGTAAAGCATACCGCACAGTATCACTGACGTCAGCTCTGATTATATCCGGCCAATTACCCTTGGACCTCAGAGTCGTTGAAGCAGCCAAACTATACATGGTCAAAAAAGGACATTCGAAAGAGTACCTACCACCAGGAAGAGAAGTGGAAAGGAGAGTAGGAAACCTGCAAAACCCTCACCCAGCAAAGTTCATCGAAACACATTATGAACGCGTCGAGAACATGGAACCCCAAACCCTTCAAGAGTTGAAAATCTCCGGTCCCGAAATATACACGGACGGTAGCAAGATCGAAGGGAAAACGGGAGCCGCACTCACATGGTGGAAAGAGGGCAGAGAAACCAAATACTCAACCTTCCGCTTAGAGCCACACAACACGGTCTTCCAGTCGGAATTATACGCCTTACATAGGGCAGTAAAGATGGCCCGAGAATCGAGGGATGCTACAGTCAATATATTCAGTGACTCTAGATCATCATTAGATCTCTTGAAGCAACCATCGGTTACGCATCCCATAGCCCTAATCATAAAAGATCATGTAAGGCAAATAAAAGAGGAAAATAGGAGGGTGCGAATCTTCTGGCTCCGAGCACACGTAGGCACGCCCGGAAACGAGAGAGCCGACGAGTTAGCCAAGAAGGCAGCACTCACTAAAAAGACGGCACCAGACTACGATAAGGTCCCAATCTCGTACGTAAAACGCCAAATACGAGAGGAGACAGTCCAAAAATGGCAGCGACGATACGAAGCATCCCAAACAGGCGCAGTGACCAAAGCATTCTTCCCGAACGTCACTCAGGCCAGGAAAGCCCTAAGGGACACGCCACTCAAACCGGCGCACGTCCAAATACTCACCGGGCACGGAGGCTTCGCAGCTTACCTTCATCGCTTCCACATAAAGGACGACCCGTCGTGTGTCTGCGACCCAACGAAAGATGAGACCGTATGGCACTTACTGTTTGACTGCCCCAGGTTTGGTCTGGAAAGAATGGAACTGGAGACGAAAATACAGATACAACTCCAACTTCCGTCGCTTCCAGCTATCATGGAAAACCAAACTGCCAGAGAACGTTTCCTGGAATTTGCGGAGAGAGTGGCAACAACAGCTGCCAAGAGAAACAAGACACCCTCCGTAACGACGACAACAACAACAACAGGAACTGCGACAACAGTGGCAAACCCAACAACACAAACAGATGTGACATCAACACAAACGGTCATCAACACCTCTTCACCGACAACACCACCGCCACAACCACCACCACCATCTACAAACATGACAACACCAGACAGTGCTGTAAACACCGCGACAAGTGGTTCATCATCCCAGCCAACGCCAAGCCCCGGCCTTCAGAGGCTGCTCAGTGCAGCGGAGCGCGGAACACCGACAATAGGACTGCGTGCAGTAGCCCTGTTCATGAGCAGCGATTCCGAGAGGCTTGGACTAGGATTCTGCCGCAAAGGACCAAAGGATCGAGTGTGCATATCGCCAGGACTAGCCGCCCTAATGAAAGGAGACACCAATAAAAACAGCATGAAGAGTAGCAAATACGAAGCGCTACCTAAAGAACAACTGGGAGACTACCCCTGTAGACTAGTGCTAGTCAAGAATAAAACAATAGCACTACTAGAATGGGGCTCAGAAACACCATTCTCTCAAGCATGCTCGTTGCTCCAGACATTAGGCGGACCACCGTCGAAAATAAGCATAGACGCCATGGCGATAGGGTACGAGAGGGGAACAATTGCTGACAGGTACGGATGTATAATCGCCTCGGAGACACACGAACTCATTGTGTACGAGGACAGATTCGAAAATCTTAGCTTCCTGAAAAAACCAAGCAGCAAGAAGGATCCTTCAAATCCCGAAACAAGCACAGCAGGTCCCAGTGGAGCAGAAAAACTGCAAGAAAAGATGGCACGGGAAAAAGCAGCGACCAAACAACCAGGCATCAACTTCAAAGAGAAGGAAAAAGAAAGAGAGAAAATCAACGCCTTCTCAAATGCCTTGAGCTCGCTGCTAAGCAATGACCACAAAAGAACGTACCCTCTTAAGGACCGTCCACCACCGTCCAGAAGAAGGACGATATTCCCGACATACGTCAGACGGAAGAGCCCAGAGAGACCGACATCAGACTCGAAGCCGACCGAAACATCTACACCAAAGTCGGCAGAAGAGGCGAAGTCAAAAACGACGTCGGCCAAGCCGAAGTCAAAAATGTCTCTCAAGATCCCGTTCAACTTCCCTCTTCCGAAACGTAATAATCCATCCGGGAATTTAGAAAATAAGAAACCCCAACCGTCAACATCAGGAGCAAACACCCAAGAGTCGGGAGCCCATAAATTCCTGAGACCAGAACCTGAGGAACCAGCCGCGCCAAAAACAACTCCCACCAAAGCGCAATTGGGACAAGTTTCCTCACCGAATCGCATAAAGATAAACGACCGCAAAGACCACGCGTTAAACGCCTTCCTCGAATACAAAGCGCTGATAGAAGCCACAAAAGAGGTAAATCTGGCCACGTGCAAGAACATCATGCGGGCCTTCAAGGACGGTAACGAGAAGCTGCTGAAGGTTAGGCTAGAAGAGGCAGACGCGGCCATATACGACAACCACACTTCCCAAGTAATAGAAGGAGAAATGAAAGGGAAATATATGGCTGCATACAACGCAACAAGTGGATTTGTGGAGTCGATAGAGGAGGAAACAGATTCACCCGGGAAACTCAGGTTCGCGACTCCAGACGAAGACCCGATTGTCGTCACAGCGAAATGCACAGAGATAATGCTGGACGACAAAATTCTCAAAATGGCAAACACCATCACGCCAAGCGAACAATGGGAAAACTGGACTTTACCAAATATCCAGTGGGTCAACGGAGTCCCGGGCTGCGGCAAGACAACGCACATAATGAACAACTTCCAAAGCGAGACCGACATCATTATCACATCTACAATCGAAGCAGCGAAAGAGCTCAGACAAAGGCTACAAGATCGTTACGGAGCGGACAAACGCAAAGTACGAACGATGGCCTCCGTCCTAGTAAACGGGTTTAAAGAAACTGAAAAGGAGTGCGCCCGTTTAGTAGTGGACGAAGCTCTAATGAACCACTTCGGAGCCATAGTGATGGCGGCCCGACTTCTAGAAGCTAAGGAAGTCATTCTAGTGGGCGATATCAACCAGCTACCTTACATAGACAGGGAAAACCTATTCGACCAAAGGTACAACCGCCCCTCTCTACTGGCGAATATCACCCAAGAATTGTCTTGCACGCACAGGAACCCAATGGATGCTGCGTACGCGCTCAACGAGGTCTATCCCGATATATACTCGTCAAAAACCCAGATACGGTCCCTGAGTATATCTGGGTTCAAGGACGCGCAAATACCGAAGGATCTCCCGGAAACGCTATATCTTGTACACACTCAAGACGAGAAGCGGAACCTAGTAGATCAAGGTTTCGGCGGGGGAGAAGGGTCGCGCGTCCTCACGATTCACGAGTCGCAAGGATTGACCTCCGAAACGACGGTTGTGATTAAACTGGAGCAAAAGAAAATGAGCATACATGACAGCGTGTCACACGCCGTAGTCGCGGTTTCGAGACACACCAAGCGGTGCCACTACTACACTGACGCAGAAGACGACGCAATATGTCGACTGATGAAACGAGCGATCTCTGCGTCAGAAGATAACATCAAGAGCGCCAACCTGAAAGCCGCGATGAGAACCCGTGACTTCGCTGTCATGAGAAGAATGCTCCAATAGATAACAAAATATATGTAATTAAATAAAAAAGTAATATTGTGTATTTATATGTATGGCATGTAATAATATGTATAGTATGTAATAAAATTTTATCGTATTTATCATAAAATCTAGAAATAGTATTAAATAATATATATATACAATAACGTAAATGTGTAAAGCCATTGAGTGAGCTGAGTGCTCCATGAGAAAATGTTGAATAAAGAGCAAAAAATAGCACGGACGAATGTCTGTGGTTGTAGTAGTATTAAATAAAAAAAAATAAAAAAAAAAAAACCTAACCTAACCTAACCTAACCTAACCTAACCTAACCTAACCTAACCTAACCTAACCTAACCTAACCTAACCTAACCTAACCTAACCTAACCTAACCTAACCTATAACCTAACCTAACCTAACCTAACCTAACCTAACCTAACCTAACCTAACCCTACCTAACCTAACCTAACCTAACCTAACCTAACCTAACCTAACCTAACCTAACCTAACCTAACCTAACCTAACCTACGCTAACCTAACCTAACCTAACCTAACCTAACCTAACCTAACCTAACCTAACCTAACCTAACCTAACCTAACCTAACCAACCTAACCCAACCTAACCTAACCTAACCTAACCTAACCTAACCTAACCTAACCTAACCTAACCTAACCTAACCTAACCTGCAAAGTCTCCTGGAGCAACAATCAAATTATCCAGCACAGTTTGAACTGAGAAGTGGAAAGGAGAGTAGTAAACCTGCAGAACCCTCACCCAGCAAAGTTCATCGAAACACATTATGAACGCGTCGAGAACATGGAACCCCAAACCCTTCAAGAGTTGAAAATCTCCGGTCCCGAAATATACACGGACGGTAGCATGATCGAAGGGAAAACGGGAGCCGCACTCACATGGTGGAAAGAGGGCAGAGAAACCAAATACTCAACCTTCCGCTTAGAGCCACACAACACGGTCTTCCAGTCGGAATTATACGCCTTCCATAGGGCAGTAAAGATGGCCCGAGAATCGAGGGATGCTACAGTCAATATATTCAGTGACTCTAGATCATCATTAGATCTCTTGAAGCAACCATCGGTTACGCATCCCATAGCCCTAATCATAAAAGATCATGTAAGGCAAATAAAAGAGGAAAATAGGAGGGTGCGAATCTTCTGGCTCCGAGCACACGTAGGCACGCCCGGAAACGAGAGAGCCGACGGGTTAGCCAAGAAGGCAGCACTCACTAAAAAGACGGCACCAGACTACGATAAGGTCCCAATCTCGTACGTAAAACGCCAAATACGAGAGGAGACAGTCCAAAAATGGCAGCGACGATACGAAGCATCCCAAACAGGCGCAGTGACCAAAGCATTCTTCCCGAACGTCACTCAGGCCAGGAAAGCCCTAAGGGACACGCCACTCAAACCGGCGCACGTCCAAATACTCACCGGGCACGGAGGCTTCGCAGCTTACCTTCATCGCTTCCACATAAAGGACGGCCCGTCGTGTGTCTGCGACCCAACGAAAGATGAGACCGTATGGCACTTACTGTTTGACTGCCCCAGGTTTGGTCTGGAAAGAATGGAACTGGAGACGAAAATGCAGATACAACTCCAACTTCCGTCGCTTCCAGCTATCATGGAAAACCAAACTGCCAGAGAACGTTTCCGGGAATTTGCGGAGAGAGTGGCAACAACAGCTGCCAAGAGAAACAAGACACCCTCCGTAACGACGACAACAACAACAACAGGAACTGCGACAACAGTGGCAAACCCAACAACACAAACAGATGTGACATCAACACAAACGGTCATCAACACCTCTTCACCGACAACACCACCGCCACAACCACCACCATCTACAAACTCGACAACACCAGACAGTGCTGTAAACACCGCGACAAGTGGTTCATCATCCCAGCCAACGCCAAGCCCCGGCCTTCAGAGGCTGCTCAGTGCAGCGGAGCGCGGAACACCGACAATAGGACTTCGTGCAGTAGCCCTGTTCATGAGCAACGATTCCGAGAGGCTTGGACTAGGATTCTGCCGCAAAGGACCAAAGGATCGAGTGTGCATATCGCCAGGACTAGCCGCCCTAATGAAAGGAGACACCAATAAAAACAGCATGAAGAGTAGCAAATACGAAGCGCTACCTAAAGAACAACTGGGAGACTACCCCTGTAGACTAGTGCTAGTCAAGAACAAAACAATAGCACTACTAGAATGGGGCTCAGAAATACCATTCTCTCAAGCATGCTCGTTGCTCCAGACATTAGGCGGACCACCGTCGAAAATAAGCATAGACGCCATGGCGATAGGGTACGAGAGGGGAACAATTGCTGACAGGTACGGATGTATAATCGCCTCGGAGACACACGAACTCATTGTGTACGAGGACAGATTCGAAAATCTTAGCTTCCTGAAAAAACCAAGCAGCAAGAAGGATCCTTCAAATCCCGAAACAAGCACAGCAGGTCCCAGTGTAGCAGAAAAACTGCAAGAAAAGATGGCACGGGAAAAAGCAGCGACCAAACAACCAGGCATCAACTTAAAAGAGAAGGAAAAAGAAAGAGAGAAAATCAACGCCTTCTCAAATGCCTTGAGCTCGCTGCTAAGCAATGACCACAACAGAACGTACCCTCTTAAGGACCGTCCACCACCGTCCAGAAGAAGGACGATATTCCCGACATACGTCAGACGGAAGAGCCCAGAGAGACCGACATCAGACTCGAAGCCGACCGAAACATTTACACCAAAGTCGGCAGAAGAGGCGAAGTCAAAAACGACGTCGGCCAAGCCGAAGTCAAAAATGTCTCTCAAGAACCCGTTCAACTTCCCTCTTCCGAAACGTAATAATCCATCCGGGAATTTAGAAAATAAGAAACCCCAACCGTCGACATCAGGAACAAACACCCAAGAGTCGGGAGCCCATAAATTCCTGAGACCAGAACCTGAGGAACCAGCCGCGCCAAAAACAACTCCCACCAAAGCGCAATTGGGACAAGTTTCCTCACCGAATCGAATAAAGATAAACGACCGCAAAGACCACGCGTTAAACGCCTTCCTCGAATACAAAGCGCTGATAGAAGCCACAAAAGAGGTAAATCTGGCCACGTGCAAGAACATCATGCGGGCCTTCAAGGACGGTAACGAGAAGCTGCTGAAGGTTAGGCTAAAAGAGGCAGACGCGGCCATATACGACAACCACACTTCCCAAGTAATAGAAGGAGAAATGAAAGGGAAATATATGGCTGCATACAACGCAACAAGTGGATTTGTGGAGTCGATAGAGGAAACAGATTCACCCGGGAAACTCAGGTTCGCGACTCCAGACGAAGACCCGATTGTCGTCACAGCGAAATGCACAGAGATAATGCTGGACGACAAAATTCTCAAAATGGCAAACACCATCACGCCAAGCGAACAATGGGAAAACTGGACTTTACCAAATATCCAGTGGGTCAACGGAGTCCCGGGCTGCGGCAAGACAACGCACATAATGAACAGCTTCCAAAGCGAGACCGACATCATTATCACATCTACAATCGAAGCAGCGAAAGAGCTCAGACAAAGGCTACAAGATCGTTACGGAGCGGACAAACGCAAAGTACGAACGATGGGCTCCGTCCTAGTAAACGGGTTTAAAGAAACTGAAAAGGAGTGCGCCCGTTTAGTAGTGGACGAAGCTCTAATGAACCACTTCGGAGCCATAGTGATGGCGGCC